>LPNX010673616.1:0-10406 GCA_001517045.1 Pseudotsuga menziesii | reverse complement strand
TTGACTAGATTCTTAGAATTTAAACCTGATCATATGTTTGGATGCATATTGGATAGACAAGCATGCATGCCAACTTTCGCGACGTTTCAAGCTATTTTGACCCTCTTTAAGCCCAACCCTGTTGAAACCGCACGACGGAGTTTCCCTTTCGAGCAGTTTCTTAGAATTTAAATTTGATAATAAATTCGGATGCCAATTTGATCAACAAGCGTGCATGCAAAATTTTGAGACAATCCAAAATATTTTCACCCCCTTTAAGTCGAACCTTAGCAAAACCGCACAACAAAGTTTCACGTTTGACTAATTTCTCAAAATTAAAATTTAATCATAGATTTAAATCCACATTTGGAAAATAAGAATGCATGCCAACCTTCATGATGTTGAGAGCTATTTCGCCATCTTTAAGCCAAACCCTAATAAAACTGCATGATGGAGTCTCAGCTTTGACTAGATTCTTAGAATTTAAACCTGATCATATGTTTGGATGCATATAGGATAGACAGGCATGCACGCCAACTTTCGTGACGTTTCAAGCTATTTTGACCCCCTTTAAGCCCGATCCTGTTGAAACCGCACGACGTAGTTTCCCTTTCGAGCAGTTTCTTAGAATTTAAATTTGATCATAAATTTGGATGCCAATTTGATCAAAAAGCGTGCATGCAAACTTTTGAGACATTCCAAAATATTTTCACCCCCTTTAAGCCCAACCTTAGCAAAACCGCACAACGAAGTTTCACGTTTGACTAATTTCTCAAAATTAAAAATTAATCATAGATTTAAATCCGCATTTGGAAAATAAGAGTGCATGCCAACTTTCACGATGTTGAGAGCTATTTTCGCCATCTTTAAGCCAAAACCTAACAATTCCTTTTTTCAGTCTCAGCTTTGACAAGATTCTTAGAATTTAAACCTAGTCATATGTTTGGATGAATATTGGACAGACAAGCATGCATGCCAACTTTCACGACGTTTCAAGCTATTTTGACCCCCTTTACGCCCAACCCTGTTGAAACCACACGACGGAGTTTCCCTTTCGAGCAGTTTCTTAGAATTTAAATTTGATCATAAATTTGGATGCCAATTTGATCAACAAGCGTAGATGCAAACTTTTGAGACATTCCAAAATATTTTCACCCCCTTTAATTCCAACCTTAGCAAAACCGCACAACGAAGTTTCCTGTTTGACTAATTTCTCAAAATTAAAATTTAATCAAAGATTTAAATCCGCATTTGGAAAATAAGAGTGCATGCCAACTTTCACGATGTTGAGAGCTATTTTCGCCATCTTTAAGCCAAACCCTATCAAAACTGCATCACGCAGTCTCAGCTTTGACACGATTCTTAGAATTTAAACCTGATCATATGTTTGGATGCATATTGGATAGACAAGCATGCACGCCAACTTTCACGACGTTTCGAGCTATTTCGACCCCCTTTAGGCCCAACCCTGTTGAAACCGAACGACAGAGTTTCCCTTTCGAGCAGTTTCTTAGAATTTAAATTTGATCATAAATTTGGATGCCAATTTGATCAACAAGCGTGCATGCAAACTTTTTAGACATTCCAAAATATCTTCAGTCTCAGCTTTGACCAGATTCTTAGAATTTAAACCTGATCATATGTTTGGATGCATATTGGATAGGCAAGCATGCACGCCAACTTTCGCGACTTTTCAAGCTATTTTGACCCCCTTTAAGCCCAACCCTGTTGAAACCGCACGACAGAGTTTCCCTTTTTGCCATCTTTAAGCCAAATCTTAACAAAACTGCATGATGCAGTGTCAGCTTTGACTACATTCTTAGAATTTGAACCTGATCATATGTTTGGATGGATATTGGATAGATAAGCATGCACGCCAACTTTTGCGACGTTTCAAGCTATTTTGACCCCCTTTAATCCCAACCCTGTTGAAACCGCACGACGGAGTTTCCCTTTCGAGCAGTTTCTTAGAATTTAAATTTGATCATAAATTTGGATGCCAATTTGATCAACAAGCGTGCATGCAAACTTTTGAGACATTCCAAAATATTTACACCCCCTTTAAGCCCAACCTTAGCAAAACCGCACAATGAAGTTTCACGTTTGACTAATTTCTCAAAATTAAAATTTAATCATAGATTTAAATCCGGATTTGGAAAATAAGAGTGCATACAAAATTTCACGATGTTGAGAGCTATTTTCGACATCTTTAAGCCTAACCCTAACAAAACTGCATGATGCAGTCTCAGCTTTGACCAGATTCTTAGAAATTAAAACTGATCATATGTTTGGATGCATATTGGATAGACAAGCATGCACGCCAACTTTCATGACGTTTCAAGCTATTTTGACCCCCTTTAGGCCCAACCCTGTTGAAATCGCACGACGGAGTTTCCCTTTCGAGCAGTTTCTTAGAATTTAAATTTGATCATAAATTTGCATGCCAATTTGATCAACAAGCGTGCATGCAAACTTTTGAGACATTCCAAAATATTTTCACCCCCTTTAAGCCCATCCTTAGCAAAACCGTACAACGAAGTTTCACATTTGACTAATTTCTCAAAATTAAAATTTAATCATAGACTTAAATAAGCATTTGGAAAATAAGAGTGCATGCTAACTTTCACGATGTTGAGAGCTATTTTCGCCATCTTTAAGCCAAACCCTAACAAAACTACATGATGTAGTCTCAGCTTTGACTAGATTCTTAGAATTTATACCTGATCATATGTTTGGATGCATATTGCATAGACAAACATGCACGCCAACTTTCACAATGTTTCAAGCTATTTTGAACCCCTTTAAGCCCAACCCTGTTGAAACCGCATGACGAAGTTTCCATTTCGAGCAGTTTCTCAGAATTTAAATTTGGTCATAAATTTGGATGCCAATTTGATCAACAAGCGTGGATGCAAACTTTTGAGACATTCCAAAATATTTTCACCCCCTTTAAGCCCAACCTTAGCAAAACCGCACAACGATGTTTCACGTTTGACTAATTTCTCAAAATTAAAATTTAATCATAGATATAAATCCACATTTGGAAAATAAGCATGCATGTCAACTTTCACAATGTTGAGAGCTATTTTCGCCATCTTTAAGCCAAACCCTAACAAAACTGCATGATGCAGTCTCAGCTTTGACTAGATTCTTAGAATTTAAACCTGATCATATGTTTGGATGCATATTGGATAGACAAGCATGCACACCAACATTCGCAGCGTTTCAAGCTATTTTGACCCCCTTTAAGCCCAACCCTGTTGATACCGCACGACGGAGTTTCCCTTTCAAGAATTTTCTTAGAATTTAAATTTGTTAATAAATTCAAATGCCAATTTGATCAACAAGCATGCAGCAAACTTTTGAGACAATCCAAAATATTTTCACCCCCTTTAAGCCGAACCTTAGCAAAACCGCACAACGAAGTTTCACGTTTGACTAATTTCTCAAAATTAAAATTTAATCATAGATTTAAATCCGCATTTGGAAAATAAGAGTGCATGCCAACTTTCACGATGTTGAGAGCAATTTATGCCATCTTTAAGCCAAACCCTAACAAAACTGCATGATGCAGCCTAAGCTTTGACCAGATTCTTAGAATTTAAACCTGATCATATGTTTCGATGCATATTGGATAGACAAGCATGCACACCAACTTTCGCAACGTTTCAAGCTATTTTGACCCCCTTTAAGCCCAACCCTGTTGAAACCGCACGACGAAGTTTCCCTTTCGAGCAGTTTCTTAGTATTTAAATTTGATAATAAATTCGGATGCCAATTTGATCAACAAGCGTGCATGCAAACTTTTGAGACAATCCAAAATATTTTCACCCCCTTTAAGCCGAACCTTAGCAAAACCGCACAACGAAGTTTCACGTTTGACTAATTTATCAAAATTAAAATTTAATCATAGATTTAAATCCACATTTGGAAAATAAGAGTGCATGCCAACTTTCACGATGTTGAGAGCTATTTTCGCCATCTTTAAGCCAAACCCTACCAAAACTGCATGATGCAGTCTTAGCTTTGACTAGATTCTTAGAATTTAAACCTGATCATATGTTTGGATGCATATAGGATAGACAGGCATGCACGCCAACTTTTGCGACGTTTCAAGGCATTTTGACCCCCTTTAAGCCCAACCCTGTTGAAACCGCACGACAGAGTTTCCCTTTCGAGCAGTTTCTTAGAATTTAAATTTGATCATAAATTTGGATGCCAATTTGATCAAAAAGCGTGCATGCAAAGTTTTGAGACATTCTAAAATATTTTCACCCCCTTTAAGCCCAACCTTTGCAAAACCGCACAACGAAGTTTCACGTTTGACTAATTTCTCAAAATTAAAATTTAATCGTAGATTTAAATCCGCATTTGGAAAATAAGAGTGCATGCCAACTTTCACGATGTTGAGAGCTATTTTCGCCATCTCTAAGCCAAACCCTAACAAAACTGCATGATGCAGTCTCAGCTTTGTCCAGATTCTTAGAAATTAAACCTGATCATATGTTTGGATGCATATTGGATAGACAAGCATGCACGCCAACTTTCACGACGTTTCAAGCTATTTTGACCCCCTTTGAGCCCAACCCTGTTAAAACCGCACGAATATGTTTCCATTTCGAGCAGTTTCTCAGAATTTAAATTTCATCATAAATTTGGATGCCAATTTGATCAACAAGCGTCCATGCAAACTTTTGAGACATTCCAAAATATTTTCACCCCCTTTAAGCCCAACCTTAGCAAAACTGCACAACGAAGTTTCACGTTTGACTAATTTCTCAAAATTAAAATTTAATCATAGATTTAAATCCGCATTTGGAAAATAAGAGTGCATGCCAACCTTCACGATGTTGAGAGCTACTTTCACCATCTTTAAGCCAAACCCTAACAAAACTGCATGATGCAGTCTCATCTTTGACCAGATTCTTAGTATTTAAACCTGATCATATGTTTAGATGCATATTGGATAGACAAGCATGCACGCCAACTTTCACGACGTTTCAAGCTATTTCGACACCCTTTAAGCCCAACCCTGTTGGAACCGCACGACGGAATTTCCCTTGCGAGCAATTTCTCAGAATTTAAATTTGATCATAAATTTGGATCCCAATTTGATCAACAAGCGTGCATGCAAACTTTTGAGACATTCCAAACTATTTTAACCCCCTTTAAGCCCAACCTTAGCAAAACCGCACAACGAAGTTTCACGTTTGACTAATTTCTCAAAATTAAAATTTAATCATAGATTTAAATCCGAATTTGGAAAATAAGAGTGCATCCCAACTTTCACGATGTTGAGAGCTATTTTAGCCATCTTTAAGCCAAAACCTAAAAAAACTGCATGATGCAGTCTCAGCTTTGACCAGATTCTTAGAATTTAAACCTGATCATATGTTTGGATGCATATTAGATACACAAGCATGCACGCCAACTTTCACGATGTTTCAAGCTATTTTGACCACCTTTAAGCCCAACCCTGTTGAAATCGCATGACGGAGTTTCCCTTTCGAGCAGTTTCTTAGAATTTAAATTTGATCATAAATTTGGATGCCAATTTGATCAACAAGCGTGCATGCAAACTTTTGAGACATTCCAAAATATTTTCACCCCCTTTAAGCCCAACCTTAGCAAAACTGCACAACAAAGTTTCACGTTTGACTAATTTCTCAAAATTAAAATTTAATCATAGATTTAAATCCGCATTTGGAAAATAAGAGTGCATGCCAACTTTCACGATGTTGAGAGCTATTTTCGCCATCTATAAGCCGAACCCTAACAAAACTGCATGATGCAGTCTCAGCTTTGACCAGATTCTTAGAATTTATACGTGATCATATGTTTGGATGCATATTTGATAGACAAGCATGCACGCCAACTTTCGCGATGTTTCAAGCTATTTTCACCCCCTCTAAGCCCAGCCCTGTTGAAAGCGCACGACGGAGTTTCCCTTTCGAGTAGTTTCTTAGAATTTAAATTTGATCATAAATTTGCATGCCAATTTGATGAACAAGCGTGCATGCAAACTTTTGAGACATTCCAAAATATTTTCACCCCCTTTAAGCCCAACCTTAGCAAAACTGCACAACAAAGTTTCACGTTTGACTAATTTCTCAAAATTAAAATTTAATCATAGATTTAAATCCGCATTCGGAAAATAAGAGTGCATGCCAACTTTCACGATGTTGAGAGCTATTTTCACCATCTTTAAGCCAAACCCTAACAAAACTGCATGGTGCAGTCTCAGCTTTGACCAGATTCTTAGAATTTAAGCCTGATCATATGTTTGGACGCATATTGGATAGACAAGCATGCACGCCAACTTTCGCGACGTTTCAAGCTATTTTGACCCCCTTTAGGCCCAACCCTGTTGAAATCACACGACAGAGTTTGCCTTTCGAGCAGTTTCTTAGAATTTAAATTTGATCATAAATTTTAATGCCAATTTGATCAACAACCGTGCATGCAAACTTTTGAGACATTCCAAAATATTTTCACCCCCTTTAATCCCAACCTTAGCAAAACTGCACAACAAAGTTTCACATTTGACTAATTTCTCAAAATTGAAATTTAATCATAGATTTAAATCCGCATTTGGAAAATAAGAGTGCATGCCAACTTTAACGATGTTGAGAGCTATTTTCGCCATCTTTAAGCCAAACCCTAACAAAACTGCATGGTGCAGTCTCGGCTTTGACCAGATTCTTAGAATTTAAACCTGATCATATGTTTGGATGCATATTGGATAGACAAGCATGCACGCCAACTTTCACGATGTTTCAAGCTATTTTGACCCCCTTTAAGCCCAACCCTGTTGAAACTGCACGACGGAGTTTCCCTTTCGAGCAGTTTCTTAGAATTTAAATTTGATCATAAATTTGGATGCCAATTTGATCAACAAGCGTGCATGCACAATTTTGAGACATTGCAAAATATTTTCCCCCCCTTTAAGCTCAACCTTAGCAAAACCGCACAACGAAGTATCACGTTTGACTAATTTCTCAAAATTAAAATTTAATCATAGATTTAAATCTGCATTTGGAAAATAAGAGTGCATGCCAACTTTAACGATGTTGAGAGCTATTTTCGCCATCTTTAAGCCAAACCCTAACAAAACTGCATGATGCAGTCTCAGCTTTGAAGAGATTCTTAGAATTTAAACCTGATCATATGTTTGGATTCATATTGGATAGACAAGCATGCACGCCAACTTTCATGACGTTTCAAGCTATTTTGACCCCCTTTAAGCCCAACCCTGTTGAAATCGCACGACGGAGTTTCCCTTTCGAGTAGTTTCTTAGAATTTATATTTGATCATAAATTTGGATGCCAATTTGATCAACAAGCATGCATGCAAACTTTTGGGACATTCCAAAATATTTTCACCCCCTTTAAGCCCAACCTTAGCAAAACCGCACAACGAAGTATCACGTTTTACTAATTTCTCAAAATTAAAATTTAATCATAGATTTAAATCCGCATTTGGAAAATAAGAGTGCATGCCAACTTTCACGATGTTGAGAGCTATTTTCGCCATCTTTAAGGCAAACCCTAATAAAACTGCATGATGCAGTCTCAACTTTGACCAGATTCTTAGAATTTAAACCTGATTATATGTTTGGATGCATATTGGATAGACAAGCATGCAGGCCAACTTTCGCGACGTTTCAAGCTATTTTGCCCCCTTTAAGCCCAACCCTATTGAAACTGCACGACGGAGTTTCCCTTTCGAGCAGTTTCTTAGAATTTAAATTTTATCATAAATTTGGATGCCAATTTGATCAACAAGCGTGCATGCAAACTTTTGAGACATTCCAAAATATTTTCACCCCCTTTAAGCCCAACCTTAGCAAAACCGTACAACGAAGTTTCACGTTTGACTAATTTCTCAAAATTAAAAATTAATCATAGATTTAAATCCGCATTTGGAAAATAAGAGTGCATGCCAACTTTCACGATGTTGAGAGCTATTTTCGCCATCTTTAAGCCAAACCCTAACAAAACTGCATGATGCAGTCTCAGCTTTGACTAGATTCTTAGAATTTAAACCTGATCATATGTTTGGATGCATATTGGATAGACAAGCATGCATGCCAACTTTCGCTACTCTTCAAGCTATTTTGACCCCCTTTAAGCCCAACCCTGTTGAAACTGCACGACGGAGTTTCCCTTTCGAGCAGTTTCTTAGAATTTAAATTTGATAATAAATTCGGATGCCAATTTGATCAACAAGCGTGCACGCAAACTTTTGAGACAATCCAAAATATTTTACCCCCTTTAAGCCAAACCTTAGCAAAACTGCACAACGAAGTTTCACGTTTGACTAATTTCTCAAAATTAAAATTTAATGATAGATTTAAATCCGCATTTGGAAAATAAGAGTGCATGCCAACTTTCACGATGTCGAGAGCTATTTTCGCCATCTTTAAGCCAAACCCTAACAAAACTGCATGATGCAGTCTAAGCTTTGACCAGATTCTTAGAATTTAAACCTGATCATTGGTTTAGATGCATATTGGATAGACAAGCATGCACACCAACTTTTGCAACGTTTCAAGCTATTTTGACCCCCTTTAAGCCCAACCCTGTTGAAACCGCACGACGGAGTTTCCCTTTCGAGCAGTTTCTTAGAATTTAAATTTGATAATAAATTCGGATGCCAATTTGATCAACAAGCGTGCATGCAAACTTTTGAGACAATCCAAAATATTTTCACCCCCTTTAAGCTGAACCTTAGCAAAACCGCAGAACGAAGTTTCACGTTTGACTAATTTCTCAAAATTAAAATTTAATCATAGATTTAAATCCACATTTGGAAAATAAGAGTGCATGCCAACTTTCACGATGTTGAGAGCTATTTTCGCCATCTTTAAGCCAAACCCTAACAAAACTGCATGATGCAGTCTAAGCTTTGACCAGATTCTTAGAATTTGAACCTGATCATTGGTTTGGATGCATATTGGATAGACAAGCATGCACACCAACTTTCGCAACGTTTCAAGCTATTTTGACCCCCTTTAAGCCCGATCCTGTTGAAACCGCACGACGGAGTTTCCCTTTCGACCAGTTTCTTAGAATTTAAATTTGATCATAAATTTGGATGCCAATTTGATCAAAAAGTGTGCATGCAAACTTTTCAGACATTCCAAAATATTTTCACCCCCTTTAAGCCCAACCTTAGCAAAACCGCACAACGAAGTTTCACGTTTGACTAATTTCTCAAAATTAGAATTTAATCATAGATTTAAATCCGCATTTGGAAAATAAGAGTGCATGCCAACTTTCACGATGTTCAGAGCTATTTTCTCCATCTTTAAGCCAAACCCTAACAATTCCTTTTTTCAGTCTCAGCTTTGACACGATTCTTAGAATTTAAACCTAATCATATGTTTGGATGCATATTGGACAGACAAGCATGCATGCCAACTTTCACGACGTTTCTAGCTATTTTGACCCCCTTTAGGCCCAACCCTGTTGAAACCACATGACGGAGTTTCCCTTTCGAGCAGTTTCTTAGAATTTAAATTTGATCATAAATTTGGATGCCAATTTGATCAACAAGCGTGGATGCAAACTTTTGAGACATTCCAAAATATTTTCACCCCCTTTAAGCCCAACCTTAGCAAGACCGCACAACGAAGTTTCACGTTTGACTAATTTCTCAAAATTAAAATTTAATCATAGATTTAAATCCACATTTGGAAAATAAGAGTGCATGCCAACTTTCACGATGTTGAGAGCTATTTTCGCCATCTTTAAGCCAAACCCTAACAAAACTGCATCATGGAGTCTCAGCTTTGACTAGATTCTTAGAATTTAAACCTGATCACATGTTTGGATGCATATTGGATAGACAAGCATGCACGCCAACTTTCACGACGTTTCAAGCTATTTTGACCCCCTTTAGGCCCAACCCTGTTGAAACCGCACGACAGAGTTTCCCTTTCGAGCAGTTTCTTAGAATTTAAATTTGATCATAAATTTGGATGCCAATTTGATCAACAAGCGTTCATGCAAACTTTTTAGACATTCCAAAATATCTTCAGTCTCAGCTTTGACTAGATTCTTAGAATTTAAACCTGATCATATGTTTGGATGCATATTGGATAGGCAAGTATGCACGCCAACTTTTGCGACTTTTCAAGCTATTTTGACCCCCTTTAAGCCCAAACCTGTTGAAATCGCACGACAGAGTTTCCCTTTTCGACATCTTTAAGCCAAATCTTAACAAAACTGCATGATGCAGTGTCAGCTTTGACTACATTCTTAGAATTTGAACCTGACCATATGTTTGGATGCATATTGGATAGACAACCATGCACGCCGACTTTTGCGACGTTTCAAGCTATTTTGACCCCCTTTAAGCCCAACCCTATTGAAACCGCACGACGGAGTTTCCCTTTCGAGCAGTTTCTTAGAATTTAAATTTG
>LPNX010673610.1:30006-50320 GCA_001517045.1 Pseudotsuga menziesii | reverse complement strand
TTGAGTTGGATATAGAAATCCATATTGAGAATAATGATTGTGGGTAGGAAAATTTAACCCAGGAGAATTTTTTGAAGTTATTGATTGTTGGGAAGCCAAAGAGAGGATGTATCAAGAGGTATCGATGGTTTTGGAAGAACTATATAATATTGTTCAATGTGGAAATGGTCAATGAAAGAGTGTAAGTTATCAAATTGCCCCAAATGTCAAGCATTATTATGTCTATTTTGAAGTTTATGGTGGTCACCTTAGTACACGGGTTGATTTATTTCCACAAATGGAATCAAGAATCACATGCCCAAAATATACATCCCAAACTACACAAACTACAAGCCAATAGTGTCCCATCATTTAACTATGCGAATTGGAATCCTAACATAAATGTAGAGTGGATTAGTGGTACTTAATATATTTGTGTATAAATTTATAAGCATTTCAAGTTTAATATTTTTGTTTTACTCCTTCCAAATACCTAGTGGAGAGGAGCCAGTGAAGAAACAAGGCGACCAGTAGTGGATATGGGGTGATTAGTAGTGGAGATAGTCATTGTGTTGGTTGAACTCAATCTTGAAAAAACTAGTTACCAAAAGTGGTTTATAAAAGTACTTTATGTACAAAGTAATTGTCAATATTTTCATGTCTTTAAAATTAATTTTCAAAAAAACATCTTCTACATTTTGAAATAATATGAATATTGAAAATTTGAAATATCATTTTAAGCCATATCCTCTTTAAGTCACATCAATATTCAAGTATTTTTACCAATAAAAAATACACTAAAACACACTAGAACTAGACAACTTGGAACTTAGTGGCTGGCATGGCATCATTTTGGATTCGTCACAGCTCAAAACTAGTATGGTAGATAAATATCACACCAAAGTATATGTCGTAAGAATTTGGATGAAATACAAGCTTGGGAATATGGAAAATTAAGCTACATTACTACTGTAAAGAAATGCACCACCAATGGATCCTCCCCCCTAATGCGGCCAAGTTAGCCATGAAACTAATTCTAACAACATATACAATGAGGACATACTCCAGTTTACATGGAATCTTTTTGATACTAAGAAAATACCTCCAACTATACTTCATATCTTGTATATTCGCACACATAGTATATCATATAGCTAAGTGGAGCCGCTCAACACACTACAACTTAAGGTGATGGAGAAATATCTATGAGAAACATATAAACTAACAAATTTAAAAGTTACATTAGGAATCTTGCATGAATCTACCTCTGCATGAGAGGGAATAGGCTGCGAGACAATACACTCTTCCTGGGAAACCTGCACAAAACATGTCAAGTATCAAAATTAGGATACATATTGAATACATTACAATCTATAAGTTATAAATATATATAAATAAAGTTGACAAATTAACAAGTATAGTTCTTACACATATTGGTGAAGAACCAAACCCATAGGCAATATTGACAGCCGCATTAATGTTCTCAACATTGATCGACGGACTATGCGACTATGGTGTGCCATGGGACACCAGCTGTATATTTGTTTACAAATATTGTTAGATAATTAAATACAAATAAAGTGTGAAACAATTGAATATTTTGACATTCAAAACAAAGTATAATATTAAAATAATGAGTTTTACTTACAAAGCAAAGTAATCCATCATCTCGGAAGTCGGAAGTAGGGCCATAGCATATGCCTCCACACGATGTGCAAGGGTGTGGAGTAACATGACGCTCTGAAGACTCTGCATCTCCTCTATGATCTGTAGATGGTCCCGCCGTAGAAGTGCAAGCCCCTTGGTCTACATTGCCTTGGACATCAGTCCCATGCTCAAGCAATGTCTCTGCCATGTCAAGTAATGCCTCCTGTGTATACTCAATGACAGGACTTGCAGGAGGGTATACCCGAGGGGGTTTTGGTGTGTGTGGTGGGCATGGCACACGGTTGGGATCTCTCCTGGCTCCTTCCCTATCTTGGGGCATCCCATGACCAACACCCTGGTCGCCTAAGATATCAAAGTAGTTAACATGTTTCCCTATGATGAATTCTGCATACAACTTCCTAAGGAAATAAAATGGGATGTCCCTATTCCCATGGAGGTCTTCATCGAAGACCATATACCAACGATCCATCCAATTAGCCTTTATATTTGGTTCAATGCACCAGTCTATGGAAATGTGTGCTCGACTGGTGGGTGGAACCAATCCGGTGCTGGGGTCCCGGAATAATGAAAATAACTGGTCTTTAGTAATTTTAAGGGCTTTGATGTCTTTATGCGTCAATCCATCGGAGTAGTATCGCCTCCTAGATTCTCTGTACGAGGTAATGTTGTACATATCTCCTTGGGCATCGGAAATTGTGTTTGTTATTGTGTCCAAGGCATTAGCTAAAGAATTTCTCAAATGACCCCCCCTCTAATGGATGAGCTAAGGCGCCTCAATGATGCCAAGCGTGCAATAATCTATGTGTTCTATCTTGTTCCCCCTCTGGGTATGGGTTTGGTTGTGGGTTAGGTTGTTGTGGGTTATTAGAGGGTGGGTTTTCCACATTCTGTTGTTCATTTGTGTTGTCTGTTAAGATTTAAACATAAAATTGCAAGTTAATTTACTTATCTAATCATTGTTTGATTGTTCACATTCAATTATTTTTGTAAATTTGTTCAAAATAATTCTATAAACAAATAAATTAGGAATAAAATTAAAGAATGGAAGGTTAAATGAGAAGGAGAGAACTAGCATAAATACATGCCATTGGAGTGCCCACTCGGCGACACCTAAAACTCGGCCTCGACCTTGAAAAGGTAAAACCCAAATCACACCTGCGGTTTTTCGCTCCTCCGTTTTTTCACTGCTACGTTATTTCAATGTCCCGATATTGTGAAAATGAGCTCGTGGCCACTGTTTTATTTTTTTTATGATTTTAAATATCGCAAGTGCGATATATCGCACTTGCGATATACTTCTTTTGTGAAAGCCAAGTTAGATTGTATATTGTAAAATGCAACCTTAATTGTGAATTGTATATATTTTAAAGTGTAATTTTTTATGTTGTAATTTGTAACTTGTAATTGTATCTATAATTACCGATAGTAAATCATAACTTGGAACCATATTTGTTAATGTTAATTGAAACTAGCATCATGAATTGTAATTTATTGTTGTAATTAAAATATATAAGTATAATGAACATTGTTAGATTTTTATTGTTAATGGAAACTAACTTCATGAATTTGTTTTCTTGTAATTTGTAAATCTAATTAGATTGTAACATTTAATCCTAATTGTGACTTGGAAATTGTAATTCTGAATGGTAGCTCACAAATTAGCATAATATAAATAACATTAAAATTACACAATAACATAATATATAAAGCTATAACTTCTAAAACTTAATTGGTAACTTGTAACTTCTAATTGTAACATCCATCCCTAAACTTGTAAATTTGAATTGTAAAATTGTAAAATACATAAAAATATACTTTCTCTATCAACAATAACCTATATCCATCGTATATATGAGTGTGCATATTGCGCACTTATATCATATGTAAGTAGTCTCATGGTCAAGTATTCAAATAATAAACTCATCCAACCATGATACATCAAGATTTATAGGTCTAGGGCATGGTGTAGACTTGTCCCTATGCATGGGCTGTCATAGCACTCCCCAATGCAATGTGCATGGTGCCATCTTTCAAATATTGTCTCGCATCATGGGGATACGATGGATCAACTACATCATCTGACCAAATAACACTTTGACAAGGAACAAAAAATAGTAGCGGAGGTGGTGGTACAGTAGCAGTGTATTTGTGAAAGCCAAGAGTTCCATAACTACATCCCCTCGTTAATTCATAAAATTACAATGGTATACTCGTGTAGTCAACAAATATGTGTAGCAAAAACTTTGCATACACATGTTTGGTGAAGTAGAATGAGACATGGTAATTATGATGGAATATGCCACATGCTACCAAACATATCATAAACATGATATGTAGTTTCCTAAAGCATAAAATATCGCAATCAAAGTGGTTTTCAAGGAGCGTAACTAGGAGGGATGTCAAACAAAGTTTCCTTCACATCCTTTCCTCTTGTTGTGCCTTTAAGAACATCCAATTTATCATGAACTAATACTTGGTACCTCCTCATTTGGAAAGAACTTTTCTATATGCCACAAAGTGACCCTTCCCTCTCGTCGAGTTGTGACAATCCATCCACTCCTTCAATCATCACGTTGATCGATAGTCTTGATGTACAATGAGGGTGCATGGCCCCTAACTAAATACACAACAAATCTCATTGTCATTTGATCTCCTCGATCGTGATCATTTTTTTCTCATCCTACCAATGAGGTCAAGAAGCAATATCATCACCTAATAAACAAATAAAAAACATATCGGTCAAAGTACAAAATATCGATACAAAATAAAGATATTTGTAGTTATCTAAGGATGTCAATGTGGCATGGCCATTGTGTGAGACACTAGAAACAATACTCCCTAATGCATGATCACCAAATGGCGTTGCTGGTCACCAAATGGCATTGCTGGTGGGATGCTTATGAATGTAAAATCAAACAACAATTAATAATTGCATGTAGATGTATACAATAATTTACTTCTTTATGTAATTCAATAAAAAAAAACACCTATATGTAAATAGTTCACACACGACTACCCTCATGACATGGTTGGGGTGATGCAACATTGAATCTTCCTTATGAAAGAAATTTGTAGAGGGAAGAACCTTGCTTTGAGGAACAATATACATGAAACAATGAAGATAACTCATATATATGTTACCCTTTGAATACAATAAAGGCTATAATAAAACTCAAGATATAAATGGATTTCCCCACCAATATATGTTCCTAATTTTTATAATTAAGGTTGAAACAACTAACAACTAATATCTAATATTAGCATACCCAGCATGGTTGTACATTCAATATAAAGATTGTTGTACATCTTGAAGCTAATGTATACAACACAAATAGTTTTTTTTGGAAGATATACCTATAAACATATATGATTATGATATTTTTGGAGTTACACATATTGCTCATATTATGGTTTTTACTATTTTTATCAACTACATGAACATAGGATAAAAATCCAAAAACTTTGAAATGATTAACATTAGGATTTTTGTCATACCATGATTCGTAATGAGTCATAATTTCAAGTGCAATTGTGGGACTTTGATTGAGAATGTATATTGTTGTAGCAACTTCACCTCCCCAAAAGGAATTGCTTAATTCCCTGGTATGTAACATAGTTCTTTCCATTTCCATCATTGCACGTTTCTTCATTTTAACTATCCCATTATGTTGAGGTGTATAAGTAGTGGTGAGTTGTATTTTAATGCCATTCATATCATAAAAATTCTAAACACCTCTTGAGAAAAACTCTCATCCATGGTTAGCACTTATGCACTTTATTTTGTAAGCACTTTCATTTTCCACAAGGGCTTTAAATATCTTGAATGTATCAAATGTTGAACACCCTTACTCTTAAGAAAAAAACCCAACACATTCGTGAGTAATCATCAATAAAACTAATAAAATACAATGAATTATCCAAACTCTTTGTCTGGATTGGACCAAAATTATATGAGTGAACTAGATGAAGTGGATATTGGGCCCTCTGTTCCTTTCCTCTAAGAAAATTCTCTCTTCCATTTTTTCCTTTAGCACATCCTTCACAAACCTCGTTGTTCTCTTCAACCTTAAGAAAACCATAAACTAATTCTTTTAATGTTAGAAGCTTCAAACTATGAAAATTCAAATGGCCATACCTGAGATGCCACAACCAACTTATGTCTTTATATTCCATATTAGAAAGGTTGATACCATTTTCTCTAAAATTCAATGGGAATATTTGATTCTTTGACATAGGCACAACTATAAACACCGTATTTCCTTGACTCTTATCATAAAGTGTTCATTATCTATCATCAAACTCTACCTTGTAATTATTTTGACATAGTATCCCAACACTTAATAAATTATGCTTTAATTGTGGAGTGTAATAAACATATTTAACACTTTTCATACCTTATTTAGTATAGAGTTCCATAGCTCCTTTTACAAAAACCTAAAAGGTTTTTTCATCACCAATATTGATTTTAGACTTGAAACTTTCACCCATTGTACAAAACAACTTGCGTTTTCTGAATGTTGCATATCGCACTCGCGATATATCGCATATGCGTTTTGTAATGTTACATATCGCATATGCGATATATCGCATGTGCGTTTTGTAATGTTACATATCGCATATCCGATATATCGCATATGCGATATTTAACATTACAAAACTTATATGCGATATATCGCATATGCGATATACATTTCCACGAACCTTAAGCTTGTGTTTGGGCTCGGGTTATTCCTAACGTACCATCCATAACGCATATGCGTTCTTGATTTGCACTTCAGAAGTGCGTTTCTGATTTCCTAAGTGGAACCAACTTCGTGCTAGCGCCCTGATAAATACTTCAAAATAATTTGTTAATAACAAAAATTCATTCATAGATATTATATTACATTTTGAAATTAGTGAATGATTTTAACCTTATCCTATTGAATGCAATCCATATTAATTTAATTGTCTCCAAGGCCATGTGTTTACTAAGCATCCCATCATATGTTTAAGTTCCAAATCTGCAACCTCTTAGTCTAGAATCGAGTCATTCCAATTCCACAGGGGCTTCACTTGTTGGCCAATATCCTATCACGTTAGTTCATATTGTGGGTTTTAAAATTATCAAAAATCGAACCAATATATTGCAGGTATTGAGGGGATGAGGGGTTTAAGGGGGGGGGGGGGGGGGGAGGGTGGTTTATAAGGATTGAGGTATAAAAAGGGGTGGGGGGGGGGGTTTAAGTATTGGGAGGGGGTTTCAACAAAAATATTTTGGGTCAATATCTCTCAAAATTAAGGGTATTCTTTAATATCCCACGATCGCACGTGCTATGTGAGAGGTTCACTAACTGAAGTCCCCGTGTCCAATTCTAAGCCTTTCACAATATGGGCCATTACCAACTTAAAAGAAAAATAAATAAATGTATAATCATAAAAAAATATTAAATGCAATTCACATTAAATTCATTGTCTCCCATGCCATGAATTTACTAATCACCCTTTAAGTTTCAAATCTGCAGCTTCTTAATCTAAGAATAGAGTCATTCCAATTCTAATCCTTCCACAATATGGTTCATTACCAACTTAAAGGAAAAAAAAGGTGAAATGAAAATCCATATAGATGATAATTGTAAATGGATAATCATTAAAAAAAATTGTTTAAGTAAACAAGGTTGGAGATGGAAACCTATGCAATTCATCAAATACCTTGAACTAGTTTCCATTTTCTTATTTTAGAATGATATATATTTTTTATATTGACAAAAAAAATGTCTTACCCTTAATCTTTCTATTTTGGCTAGATTTAAATTTATCTTCAATTTTAAAAATTTATAATAATGTAATAAATTCCTAATAATTTAATGATTAGATCACAAAATCTATTGTTGATAATAATATAATGCTTGATGACGGATTAAATACACTTTACCAATGCATATATGTGAGACATGAAATCTATGCATATTAGAGACATGATCATATACATATAACTCATGCACAACTAAAAACCATAAAATTCATTGCTGTAGTTAGATTGTTAACATTTATCACTTATTGTCAAGTACTTAAACTTAGACATTACATGGAATTTAAAATCACTTCCTTTGGCTTAAGGATTTAGGTGAATTTGAAGTTTTTCAATAGCTATTATTGTGTTACATTTGGCAACCTCATTGATTTTCCTAAGAAATATTTCTCAAACACAAAAGCTATAGAAAGGAAAACATGGAAGAAAAGCATCTATGCAAAATAATAGGTATTTTCATCAATGATGTTGCGAGAGAAATGCTAACGAACTTACACAAAAGAATCTTATCTTTTCTAATATCTTCTTATCATTCATATTATAGCAATGCATATTAGCAATGTCGGGGACATTGCCACCTCGTGGCTCTTGTTAATTAATATGGTCGAGAAGAATTAGTGGAATATTATTATTATTCTTAAAAAAAATATAAAAAATAAAATATTAACTATTAATAAATAAAAATACATAAAATATGGGTAAATTATTATTATTATTACTATTGTCAATTCCTCGTAGTTCACTCAATTAACATGTGGGTCTTTTGAACAAGGCCACTCGAGTTCAATTCCCCTTAGGGTGATTTAGTTGGGTGGTGACACCCAAAATCTAGTTAAGTTGAAGATTTTGACTGCTTAGATTACTCTTGGTCATGGTTTCTCACACCATATGTCACAAACATAAAAATTCCCAAAAAAACTTGTATTCTTTTAGTTCATGTAACTTATTAAATAATAATCAAATAAATCAATAAAAACTTAATATGTTCATCTAATTTATTAAATAATAATCAAATAAATTAATAAAAACTTAATATTAAAATTAAATGAAAAATAATTAAAAGCACGCTTTTGAGTCTTCTTCGATGAGAGGAGGGCAGTGCCGACCATATTCAAGGCTTCAAAATCACATATAAGACCTAGGGGATGAGGGCTCCACCATTTTCATGATGTTTATTGTTTCCATGTATGTGAGCCACTTTGAACAAAGAATGTTGACATCAATTTCATTTCTTTATAATTAATAATGAGCATAAATTTATTTTAAATTCTATTTATTTTAAGTTGTTTTTAAAGATTAATTAAAAAAAACCATTATCATCATCATAAAATTTATAGAATTAATATAAATGATTATAATATTTTTAAATATTCGAAACTTTAATCCAAACAAAACAAAACAAAGAAAAGGTAAAAAATGTAACAACTCCAAATTTTGAAAAAAATTAAATAAAAATTTAATTAATGGTCTAATTGTAATGTATAAAGGATAAAAGAATCCGTACAAAGTCTCAGTTTGCTTTAACTTAAAGGATAAAGTTACGACACATAAAAAGATGACTTAGATCTACCTGTGATGATGAACAACTCACATTATAAGATATTGAAAGAATATTAAGACTTTTGTCCATTTAACATAAATGTCTCTTTATGATGATTTTATATTGCGAGTTATTATTATGGAGACACTAACTTCCTTGTCATCCATGTCACTTTAATTTTCTGTGGCTTAAGGTTGTTGTGATTGCTGTTTAATTTCTTTTGTGTATGTCATTTGACTTTACTCAGTTGCTAGGGAAACAAATGGGTTACAGGTCTTACTTAGCCTTCATGGCTAACACAGAACTTTTAGTATCTTTTTGCAGGTGTGGAATGAAAAAGGCTTAAAACAACTTAGCTATCACAAACACATTCCTAATCTAGGTAAATAAAACCACTCCCAAGAAAGGGATGAAGCACTTTGGCAAAATGAAACAATCTTACATTCATCATAATAATTCAAATTGCAAGCATAACATAAATGGTTATGGCCTTGAGCAAAGAAAAAGGGAGGGTAATGGAACTATATGGTATGGTCGTAAAATTGGGCACCACGCCGCATTAAGTAAACCACGTGAAGGTTACAGATTCTAGTTGTGTGGCACTTGTTTGTCAACTCATAAACCCTAGTTTTTTAATGAGCCTCAAAAGTCGATACTTGTCTTATTGTTTTGAAACCCGTCGCTGCAATGCATTTCATTCCTCTACCCAACTTAACCCTTTTTTGCCACCTAATGGGGGAGGAACCAAGGTTCTCGGCCTCCGACGCCAATCCTCTTTTTGTGTATTAGTGGGTTTTTTATTGAGTGGCTTTCAGTCCCCGAGTTGATGATACCAGTGATAAGAATTCTTTCTACCATAACATATTTCTTAACATTTATAAGGTAAGTTTCTCTCCCAGCTTATATTATCATTTTTCCGATGTCAAAGATTGCAACTTGCGATTTAGGTGTTTAACCTCATTGAAAATCATGTGCATGAGGTTTGAAAGGGTTGTAGCTCATGCGATACAAAATTCCATTGCGTTTGAAGGAAATTTTAGTTCTGGTAAGACCTGTCACTCTATTCTCTCGTGGCTCTGTGGCTTGTGGCTTGACTTGCGTTCTAATGGCATGGATTCTTTTTTGCATGCTTCCTTATCTTTAATTGAAAGAGATAAATTTTCTTGGTTCTTCCATTGAGGCATTTCAGAATGGATTGTGTTTATTATTATGAGAGAGATATAGATATTTTAAGAAGTGTTTGATCAGTCATTCTGAGTGTCACTCCAACGCTTTATAAATGTGTTGTTTTCTTTTAACAAAAATCTCATAAGGTTTTAATGTTATGTTTACACAGTCAATATATTTTTATAAAAACTGTCTCTATTTTCAACTCTGTAGATTTTGTTTTACTAGTAGGAATTATTTTGAAGGCCGAAAGGCCAGTTGTAATATCTCGAGCTTTCAGTTATGGCAGTAGTTTGATGATACGAAGTTAGGGTTGTAAGACTATTTACTCTATTTATAAATATGTTATATTGTGTTTTTTTCCAAAGAGCGATGCTCTGTCGAGAAACTTAGTAATGATTTTATTTAGTTCTGTAAGACGACTGTAGATGGACTATCGTTTACTTGGTTCTCAACCCTTTTGCATACATATGTCCTTTAAGAGTTTGAAACCCTAGATCTACTAAATTTATATTTTGGAGCTAGAGATAAATATATTTCTTTTTACATTTAATTAAGTCAGACTTAATTAAAATCCATAATTATAGTTGTACATTATAATGATCAGTGATTTATAAACAAAGCATTTTTCCTTCTGCCAGTATTAGTTGCATTACATTTATTTTAATTAGAATTGCTAAGTTCCAAACTAGAATTCGAATCTCTCTCTTCTCTTATCACTTAGTGTACCTAAGATTTACTTAGACATGTATTATATAATTATATTTTCTGATGAGTAATAACCAAAACTAGAGTTTATAAATATAATTTCTAAATTGATATAGAACCTCATTATATGAAAATTGTGTAACTCTCGACAGTGAGAGAGTATATATATACTACTAGGCTTTTACAAAGAAATCAACAATGAATTTTAAATCAAAACCAAACTAAAATCACACTGTTCAACCTTTGTTTCAATATGTTACAAATCCAACAGAACTATTATTACTTTTGCCTCACGGCCCCATCTTAAACGAATCAAAACAGAGTAATGGCCTCACGGCTGCAATTGTTAACTAATCCATTATTACTCAAACACACTACTAAAGTAGAAATGACCCTTCGGCCTTAAAAATATTTTTAACTAACCAGTGTTCAATTTACAATAAACATTAAGTAATAATTCACTTGGTTTCCAGATTGAAACATGCTCTCAACTAAAACAAGAAATAGGAACTGTTCCATTCTATTAAACCTCTAACTCTTAAGTTCATCCAAAACCAAGTTTGAATCCCATAGGGATAGTTATACCCATAAACAGTAAACAATATATAAACTAGAACTTGTAAATCTATTTGCTACTAACATCAACACCTTATAGCTTGTTGGGAAATATTTTCCCTATATCATTAACAGAGCATTTATCTAAAATAAAAATAACTAAAATGTAAACAGAGCAACGGCCTTTTACAATATAATTATTTATCTACTAGAGAAGTCTTGAAGGGCCTCGTAGCCTTGATAGAGATTGAGAATAATAGATTACACAGTCTTAACCATGGAAACATCCATGATACTATTAATAAAAGAAACAAATCGACTATAAAAAACATGTTATCAAGCCCTTTCATGAGTTTTTTTTAAAATAAAACAAAAACTATACAAGTCTTGGAGCGACAGTCAAAAGGATTGATCAAACACTCCACAAGTTCTTTAAAAACCACAACAAGTTAAATGAATACATTACAGTTTTTCAACAATTATAGTCTAGGAGGATTTCTGCTTTTAAAACCCACTTATATAATAATACAAAACCAAGAAACTTACCATGGATATAATGACATGAAAATCATAGGAACATTCCAGGACAAGAGAACATTGGCTAAGCCACAAGTACCGCAAGCCTCAGAGGCCCAGGAAAATGAGGGACATGTCTTACCAGGACCAAAACGCCATAAATTACAGAGACCATTGAAGAACGAGTGTAGTAGTCCACATGCCGAACCTCCTACACATGAAACCATAGAGGTAAAACTATGAAACTTAAGCTAAATTTCATCTTAGCGAAAACAATAGGGTAACCAAAAAAGGAAACTTATCCTGCAAATATTTTAGAGATAGGTAGTAAGAGTTTGTTTCTACGTTGTTGAAACACACCACCAAGGAGGAACGACATACCACCAAGTGTTGCAGGAAAGAAATGAAAGGGTAGGCAACGGAGCAAACTTCTCACATACAAACTTGATACAAAGATTACGCATTAAAAGGTGGGGCCATTAACCTAGAGGCTGAATGCCGAAGCCAAGGGCTCGGCTTTCCTCTACCTCTGTTTTTGCCACAGTGTTTCACAAATGAAATGCAACAGCCGACCAACGAAACAAAGCTAGGAGAAATTAAACCCTTAGGGTTTTTGTGACGTAACTACATGGCCGATAGCTAGAACATTCAAATCCTTCACATGGCCGTGTATTGTAGCCCTTAATCTACAAACTAAAACCTCAAATCAATTTTAATTATTTTTGAATCGTGGCTATCCTTCATCGCAATAGTGTTTTTCTTTGCATTTTGTATTGTCTCATGATAAGGATAGTTTTGATTTCTTTTTTAACTTTTGATAAGGCCTTTACTTAGGATTTTGTGGTATATCCGAGTTAAGGACCTTTCTTTTCATCTAGGAGGATTAAAGCCTTGTTGCATTTCACATGCAAGAAGTTTCATAAAAATGCATTATCTATATTAGAGGAAATTTGGGGTCTAAAATGGGCCTTATAAGAAAATGAGCCAACAATAAATTTCTGACTTGGAATTCAAGAACGAATAGAATTTCAATAAAATGAGTCAACCATAATGGTTGAATTGACATATTTGTCATAAAAGAAAACTACTTTTTTTGTTTGTATTTTTGACATATCTTCCTGTGTTTTTACTCAAATTTGAAGTGGGAGAGCTCGTTGAATACATAATTTAATTATGCATTCAACGAGTACCCACACTGTATACTTTTGACAGGCCCATCTTCCCCAAAAACAAGAAATACCTGAAAAAATGTGATGATGATTTCATCATCACATTTTTTAAGGTACTTTTTGTTTTGGGGTAGCGGGGCCCATCAAAAGTATTATTATGTTCAAGAAGAATTAGTGGATTATTATTATTGTTGTTGTTATTATTAATTAAAAATTTTATAAAAAATAAAATATTAAATATTAATAAATAAAAATACATACAAGATGGGAGAAATATTATTATTATTACTATTGTCAATTCCTCCTAGTTCACTTAATTAACATGTGGGTCTTCAGAACAAGGCCACTCGAGTTCAATTCTCCTTAGGGGTTATTTAGTTGTGAGGTGACACGCAAAATCCAGTTAATTTGAAGATTTTGACAGCTTAGATGACTCTTGGTCGTGGTTTCTCACACCATATGTCACAAACCTAAAAATTCAAAAAAAAACTTGTATTCTTTTAGTTCATCTAATTTATTAAATAATAATCAAATAAATCAATAAAAAATTAATATTAAAATTAAATGAAAAATAATTAAAAGCACGCTTTTGAGTCTTCTTCGATGAGAGGAGGGCACTGTCGACCATATTCAAGGATTCAAAATCACATATAGGACCTAGGGGATGTGGGCTCTACCATTTTCATGATGTTTATTGTTCCCATGTATGTGAGCCACTTTGGACAAAGAATGTTGACATCAATTTCATTTCTTTATTATTAATAATCGGCATAAATTTATTTTAAATTCTATTTCTTTTAAGTTGTTTTTAAAGATTAATTTAAAAAAAAACCATTATCATCATCATAAAATTTCTAGAATTAATATAAATGATTATAACATTTTTTAATATTTGAAACTTTAATCCAAACAAAACGAAACAAAACAAAGAAAAGGTAAAAATGTAACAACTCGAAATTTTGAAAAAAGTTAAATAAAAATTTAATTAATGGTCTAACTGTAATTTATAAAGGATAAAAGAATCCATACAAAGTCTGAGTTTGCTTTAACTTAAAGGATAAAGTTAAGACACATAAAAAGATGACTTAAATATAGTTGTGATGATGAACTACTCACATTATAAGATCTTGAAAGAATATTTAGACTTTTGTCCATTTAACATAAATGTCTCTTTATGATGATTTTATGCTGCGAGTTATTATTATGGCGACACTAACTTCCTTGTCATCCATGTCACTTTAATTTTCTATGGGTTAAGGTTGTTGTGCTTGCTGTTTAATTTATTTTGTGTATGTTGTTTGACCCTACTCGGTTGCCACGGAAACAAATGGGTTATAGGTCTTAGCATTCATGGCTAACATAGACCTTTGTACCTTTGTGCAGGTGTGGACTGAAAAAGGCTTAAAACAACTTAGCTATCACAAATGCAATCCTAATCTAGGTAAATAAAACCACTCCCAAGAAAGGCCTGAAGTAATTTGGAAAAAGGAAACAATCTTACCGTAATCATAATTATAATTTAAATTGCAAGCATAACATAAATGGTTATGGCCTTGAGCAAAGAAAAAGGGAGGGTAATGGAACTATATGGTATGGTGGTAAAACTGGGCATCATGCTACATTAAGGAAACCATGTGAAGGTTACGGACTCTAGTTGTGTGGCACTTGTTTGTTAACTCATAAACCCTAGTGTTTTAATGAGCCTCGAAAGTCAATACTTATCTTGTTGTTGTGAAACCCGTTGCTGCAATGCATTTCATTCCTCTGTGCAACTGAACCCTTTTTTGCCACCCGATTTGAGAGGAACCAAGCTTCTCGGCCTCTAACACCAATCCTCTTTCTGTGCATGAGTGGTTTTTTTATTGAGTGGCTTTCGTTCCCTGAGTTGATGATACTCGTGATAAGAATTCTTTCTGCCATACCATATTTCTTAACATTTATAAGGTAATTTTCTCTCCCGGCTTATATTATCATTTTTCTGATGTCAAAGATTGCAATTTGCGATTTGGGTGTTTCACCTCATTGAAAATCATGTGCATGAGGTTTGAAAGGGTTGCAGCTCATGGGATACAAAATTCCATTGCGTTTGAAGGAAATTTCTGTTCTAGTAAAACCTATCACTCTATTCTCCCATGGCTGTATGGCTTAACCTGCATTCTAATGGCATAGATTCTTTTTGCATGCTTCCTTATCATTAATTGAAAAAGGTAAATTTTCTTGGTTCTTCCATTGAGGCATTTCAGGATGAAATGTGTTTATTATTATGACAGAGTTCTAGATATTTTAGGAAGTGTTTGATCATTTCATTATGACAGAGTTATAATTTCCCTTCTATATTTGAAGGTTTATAGGGTTAGACCGCTTGATCTATATTGGTTTTTAAGTTGGATGGTGAGTGCTCTTTTAGGTTACAATTTATATTCTATAAATGTTTTATTAATATAACATTTATTATTTATGCCTTATGATTCTAGATTTGTGTAACGAACATAAAATAATAATTAAATAACTATTATATAATTAATAATAACTATTAAAATCAATGATAATTATTAATATTAATACATATTGATATTAATAATTAATAAATAGTTATTAGTAAACAATTCTAAAATGACGCATCCTTTCATGGATAGTATCCTAGTGCCTTTACGATTAATATATATATGACACTCACTTTGTAATCTATCATCATATCTAGTCTATTATCAATTTATATATTATTGTGGCTTATTTAATATTCCAATTCTTTTGGTAATATTATTTGTGTAAGCAAATAATTATTCGCTTCAAGTGGTATCACAGCCTCATTTGGCTAATTTGGGCCTTTGGCCTTAATTCTCAGACCTTGTCTGAATTTTAGCTTGTAGCCTTATTTTAGGGTTTCTCTAAAATATTGGACATTGTCCAAAAGAAAAATAAAAATGTAAAAGAAAAAGAAGAGAAAAAAGGAAAGAAAAAAAAGTTTAAAAAAGGAAACGATAAAAGTAAAAAGAAAAAAAAAGAGAGAGGGTAAAAGTGAAACCACACCTGGTTTCTTAAAGTGGGTTTGAGTTTAAATATAAAAGTGCATAATAATTACTTGTGAAGAGCAAGTGATATTTGAACTTAGGTGGGGAATATAACACTCATTCCTCCCAACCACTCAATCTACTCACATTTTACAAAACTTAAGGGAAATAAAAATTAAAAAAGTGCATAATAATTGCTACTAAAAAGCAAGTGAGATTTGAGCTTAGGTGGGGAAGGTAACACTCATTCCTTCCAACCACCCAATCTACTTGCATTTTACAAAACTATTGGCATTTTTCGATTATTTAATTATAATATTTCAAAACCTTATTTTATTATTATTAATAAAAATAAAATAAAGATCTCTATTATATAATAATTAATTATTATTAAAAAAACTATATATTAAACTATATATATAGTTTATAAAACATTAGTATAATAAAATTATTAATAAATAATTATTATTATAAAAAAATTATAAAAATTATTATTTATAATATTGTTTTTGGAAAAAAAAAGGTTATTAACCTAACGAAGAAGACCAATTTGTCAATTTTTTTTTGACAACTATCTATAGTCCAAGACGACCATCTAGTGTCGAAGAAATCAAAGATCATGAAATCTGATCTGTGACTACAAATAGAGAAATTAGAATCCAAGTTAGAGCGTTATCGAAGAGACAATGAAGAATTACGAGACATGAATACAAATCGGAAGTATTGATTAAATTACATAAAATGCAAAAAGAGTTGAAGGAACAAAAAATTTCCAACCGGAAAAATCATATAGAAAAATTGTCTACCCAAATTGACAAATTAAAAGACAGAAGTGATTTCAATCAGAGACAAAAAAATCAAGATATAAGGAAAGAAATAAGTTATTACGAAGTAGAAATAATATGCTTGAACAAAATCATTAATGAGAAAGATGAAGAACTGACACACATACGACAGAAAGTAGAAGATCAAGAATCAGTGGTTGACTAGTATCAACAACAGATAAAAGTTCTTCAACAACAAAACAATGAATCTAAAAAGGAACACAATTTGGAGATCGTAAAAAGTAATAAAACAATATCCAACAATTCTGAAGAAATTTTCAGATTAAGAAATCATAACAAAACCCTGATTACAAAAATAAAAAAAATAAAAAAAATAGTAGTAAGAAGGAACAATCTGGTGAATAATTCGAAGGAAAAATACTGGAAAAGCAAGAATAAAACTAGTGTCTAAATAATCGTAATCAGGAACTATAGAATCAGATCAAGGAATTAGAAACTGAAAAAAAATCGCAAGAAGAAAGAATCGAAAAGATTCAGAATCATGAACAATCTACTCGAGAACCAAGAAGCACAATCCAGGAAAATGCATCCAAAAATCAAACCGAGGAAGTGAAGACAGTCCTCACTATAGTCCAAAAGAAAGAAGAACAAACAAAACCTACACCTTACAGACATCCTAATTATAATAATCATTTTCACCAATGATAGGGTCAAAATGAGTATTCACAAAAGACTTATGTGAACATGCAAAAATATCGACATACCAAGTAACAATTAAGAGGAATTGTCCCACAAAAATATCTGAGAGCTCCGATAAAAATAGATCTAGGATGGACCACAACAGATACGATGCGACAACTCTCGTGGGGAATCCGTAATTCGTATCGGCTCAATTCCTCAAATGTCGTGAATACAAAAGAGAAGGAATTCTGAGACGACGGATTAAAATAAATGAGACATTAATGTCCAATACATCTTTGAGGACAAAGATTCCTTTAAGGAGAAGTCAATGTAAGAACATAAAATAATAATTAAATAACTATTATATAATTAATAATAACTATTAAAATCAATATTAATTATTAATATTAATACATATTGATATTAATAGTTAATGATTAATGATTAATAAATAGTTATTAGTAAACAATTCTAAAATGACGCATCCTTTCATGGATAGTATCCTAGTGCCTTTACGATTAATATATATATATATATGGCACTCACCTTTTAATCTATCATCATGTCTATTCTATCATCAATTTATATATTATTATGGCTTATTTAATATTCCAAGTCTTTTGGTAATATTATTTGTCTAAGCGAATAATTATTCACTTCAATTTGGAAGATAAAGACTTTGATTCTAAGTATTTAAAAACTATGATATATATATATATATATATATATTCATTTTTGCATAGCATAATTGATTCTTTTGAACCATTGTTTGTTTATTGTTAATATAGTACTATCTATGTAAATCTTAAGTTTCAAGTGATAAGAGAAAGAATTTGAACTCTAGTCTCAAACTTAACAATTCTAATTAAATTAGATGTAATGTAACTAATATTAGCTGAAAGAGAAATGCATTGTCTAAATATAACTGGATATCATAACCTAAGACTATAATGATGGATCTTAAATCCATTGGAGTCATCTACATCGGAAAAATTGTTTATAATACCATAGAAATAACTACAACTTTTATTTTTCAGAGTAGATACAATAAATAATAATTATCATTAAATCTTTGTAAGTACTACACCTTCTTGTATAAACAAACTACATACATAGAATAAAATCAAAGATAGGAAACAAACTCTTTCGAACCTGGATAATTTGTAGAAGGGGGAACAACACCCAAAGGAGACCATTCCACCCAGCTGTCTCCTGAAGCACCCAAGATTACTTGCTTAAGACCCCTAAGCCTGTTCACTGGACCACTAGGACGAATACTGTCGTGTAACTACTCGCACAAAACTCTTTGCAACTTAGCATTCAATAGCAGAGTTAACTCAACAATTTCACTGAATATATCCCCTCATCGAATTCCTTGTGTGGCTCACTTTTTAGTTTGCAGCAATCACAAGGTTCATTCACTTGGAATAGAATATAGTGAGCCTCCTCCTCAATTCGATGGTATTTATAAGTTTTTATAGGTATTTGGGTGTGTTCTGAAATTAAATGAGCCACCTGCTCAGTTCCTCCTCTCATGGAACATGACCACTTGTTTAGGGATTTTGCTTCATGCAATAGCTAACAAGTGAAATGCGAGTGATGCCACTTGTTAATTATCCTTCTATGGCTGCTCATTCCTCCCAGTGGGTCAGTGAACACTATTTCAATAATCTCCTTTGGATAGGTGTTTCTTCTATTTAATTATTCAAATAAATAAATATTCAATTATAGTCATACTTAACCAACTTGTCATAAAAACTATTACAATAATTTAACATAATTTTTTCTCAAATAAATAAAAATATTTATTTTTCTATTTTAAGCGGGTTACAAAAAAATTCAAAATATTTAAACTACTTCTATATTTTTATTTTTAGGTTTAAATAATTAGAATAGTAACTTAAAGAAAATATATATCTCTTTTGTATTTTTAAAATATAAATAATATATTAATTAATTAATTAAAATCATTATAAATTATAAAGAAAAACATTAACTAGAATCATAATAAAGTCATTCTATATTTCAAAATACTTTTTAATAATAAATTTGCTAACATTATTTTGTATGGTAGTATATATTTTAAGGTGTCATTCATATATATATAAAAGACTATTTCTTAAAATTTAATATTATTTTTTATCATTTTTATTTTAAAAATATTGATTAATCATTATATACTAGCATAACTATATTGATTAATAACATGATTCAACCACATTATTTAAGATGTCAAAATAATAATAATGTGGCCCATCTACATATATTAATCATATTATTAATTAATATGGTTAATATGGTTATACTCACTGAGGATAAGAGAATAATTAATGGATTATTATTAGTATTATTATTTAAAAAGATTATAAATAAAAAAATATTAAATATTAATAAATAAAAATACATGAAAAGATGGGTGAATTATTATCTTTATTACTAATACTTAGATTCATTTCGATCTTGGTTTCTCATCACATGCCACTCCAACAAATTAGGGAGATTTGAGCAAAAAAAATTATTACTATTAATATAAAATGAAAATAAATATTTATAAAAGAAATAAATAAAATAATAAATATAAGGGTTAGTCCAAGATAATGAGGGTTTCTTCTTACATGTTCTATGCAATAGAATTCAAATACTGTGTTATAAAAAAAACACTACTTTTTGTAAAAAAATAGAAACCAAAACAAAATGTGAGATAACCTATTAAGTACAGAAAAAGGTACTTATTTTAAAATTTA
>LPNX010673610.1:0-16278 GCA_001517045.1 Pseudotsuga menziesii | reverse complement strand
GAGGATCAAATTCAGAAGACAGAGAGAGAGAGTTCATGCATTGGTTGCTGGCACATCAAGCTCACTTAGTTTCATCATTGATTATGGAGGTTCAAGACATTTGGTTTCGACTAAGGAGGCATTCACCTCACTTGACATGTCAAAAGGTCCACCAATAGTACTGGGAGATGACTCTCTCACTGGAAGTTTGGGCAAAGGGAGGATTGATCATGACCATGGTAAGTTCAACAATGTGTTGTATGTTCCAGGTCTTTCCTCTAACCTCTTATCAGTGTATCAGATGACCCACATAGGGTCTCCAAAGAAGGTCATATTCTCCCCTGATGAAGTTAAGATCACAAATATATCAAGTGGTAAAGTCATTGCAAAAGGAGTTGCAAATCACACTTCGAAGGTATACATGTTCTCACGCTTGCTACCCTACTCAAACCCCTCTACTCTTATGATTCACGCTAATGAGGCAAGCAAGCGTTGGCATGAAATATTTGGCCACCTAAATTACAAGTATATTTCTGATCTTAGTGAAAAATAAATGGTCATAGGGTTACCAAAGATTAAGTTTTCCAAAGGAGTCTATCAAGGTTGCATCCTAGGAAAACACCCAGAGCATAAACTTGAGAGAGCTAGTCGTGAGAGAACCTCTGCACCTCTTGAGTTGATCCATAGTGATGTTGCTGGCCCATTTCCTCATATGTAAATGAGTCAGGCCAAATATGCATTGACATTCATAGATGAATTTTCCAGGTATTGCTAGGTTCACTTCCTGAAACACAAGTTTGAAGTTTTTGGCCTCTTCAAAGTATTTAAGGATTTGGTTGAAAACCAGTCTGGGAGGAATCTCAAGGTTCTCAAATATGAAAATGGTGGTGAGTATGTCAAGTCTAAGTTTATTCAATATTGTGCAGATGTAGGTATTCAGATGCAGCATTCTATCCCTTACACACCACAACAGAATGGTGTTGCTGAGAGGAAGAATAGATCACTGAAAGAGATGGCAACCTACATGATGGAGGCTAAGACTTTACCACCAAAGTACTGGGCCGAAGCTATAAACTGTGCAGCCTATATCCCGAATAGGGTGCCTCATAAACATCTTGAAGTTATGACTCCTTTTGAAGCATGGAGTGGGCACAAGCCAGATGTGACCCATTTCAGGATTTTTGGCTCAAGGGCTTGGGCTAGAACTCCAACAGAAAAGAGGAAGGCTTTGCAACCCCAAATCCAATAATGTCTATTTGTTGGGTACTCTAAAGATTCAAAAGGGTACAAGCTGATCAATTTGAGCACAAACAAATCCTTCATTGAAAGGTTTGTTCAGTTTCAAGAAGAGCCCCTAGCAGCAGTGGAAGTTGGAGAATCATCTTCACCACTAGAACCTCTGAATGTAAGTGAAGAGATAGTTGAACATGCTGATTCTGATATGTCTGGTAATGATGGTTTGATTCCAGATCCTAACATTCCTACAAGACCAAAATGGGAATCCAAGACCATTCATGCAGCTGGAGAACTAGCTGAAAATCCTAATGATCCTAGGAGGACTAGATCTTAGTTTGAGAGTGCTCTGTGCATGAAATATCCTATGCTTGTAGAGAGATGATATTTGATGGTTGAATCAGATCCATAGACATATGAATATGCATAAAATTATCCAATATGGCAAGGATCCATGAAGTAAGAGTTCAGCTCACTCCAGAAGAGCAACACTTGGGAGCTAGTTGATCTTCCCCCAGGGAGGAAGCTAGTTCAGTGTAAGTGGGTGTAAAAAACCAAATTTGATGATGATGGTTAAACTATAAAGTAAAATTATATATTGGTAGCCAAGGGCTACTCACAGGTTCATGGCATAGACTACAATGAGAGCTTTGAACCAGTGGAAAAGATAGACTCCATCAGGCTAGCCTTAGCCATTGCAGCTTCAAAGCAATGGGAAGTACATCACATGGATGTGAAGTGTGCTTTCCTAAATGGATATATCACTAAAGAGATATAAATTCAGTAGCCTCAACTATTTTCTACTAACCCATCTCTTGTTTGTAGGCTAAAGAAGTCATTGTATGGGCTTAAGCAAGCCCTCGGAGCTTGGTATGCCAAGATTGATAGCTTTCTGCTATCACTAAATTTTGTTCGATGCAAATCAGATCCAAATGTATATTTGAAGATGATTCATGGTTCATTAATGATCATTTTTTTATATGTTGATGACCTTCTCATTACAGGAAGCTCAAAGGATGAGATTGCCTCCTTGAAGGATGCAATGAACCATGCCTTCTCAATGACATCTTTGGGCTTATTGAGCCAATTCTTGGGGCTCAAGATTTATCAAACCAAAGAAGGAATCAAAGTACATCAGTCCAAGTATGCCTTGGATTTTCTAAACAAATTCAATATGAAGGATTTCAAGCCAAACAAGACTCCTTTCCTTTCAGGAGTGAAGCTTGAAGAAGTTGATTCTTCACCTATGGTAAACAATACAGTGTATAGGAAATTGATTGGATGTTTTTTGTATCTTACACATACTAGACCTGGTATTTATTATGAAGTAAGTGTGGCTTCAATATACATGGATCAGCCTCACGATATCCATTGGAGAGCAGCCAAAAGGATCCTTAAATTTGTTCAGGGAACAAGGATACATGTGATCTTCTATAAAGCTAAATCTGATCTTGATTTGATTGCGTTTACTGATAGTGATTGGGCAAGTAACAACACAGATAAAAATTCAACATCAGGATATGTGTTCATTCTTATGGAAGGGCCAATCAAATGGTCAAGTAAGAAATAGAGTTCCATTGCACTCTCATCTACAGAAGCAGAGTAGAGAGGAGTTGTAAATGCAACAACTCAATGTTTATGGTTGTAGGGGTTACTTGGAGAGTGTGGCTTCGAATCAGAATACTCAACTACTATATACTGTGATAATCAAAGTACCATTTGAATCTGAAATGATCCAGTTTAGAAGTAGAGAACCAAACACATTGAGATCCATATGCACTACATCAGAGAGCTTGTGCATGATGGCACCATTCACCTACTCTTCTGTTCATCTTCAGAACACGTAGCGGATATCTTCACCAAAGTTTTTGTGAGAAGACATTCAGCAATCTCAAATCACTGCTGGGGATTGCTGATCATGCTGTGAAGTATGAGTGATGAAAATTTTTCCAAATTTTGTTTTACAGTCCATGTTTAAGGGAGGATTTTTCCCACTGGGTTTTTGCCTCTTTCCTTGGTTAAATGGACATGTAGTATGTAAAGGGTGACTAAGCCTTGTTGCTAGGCCCTATAATTTTCTGATATTTTACTCATAATACAGGCTTAAGGGGGGGTGTTAGAATAATCAACCCATAGTTAGCTACCTTAGACACTAATTAATCCAATTTTTGTCTTATTTGCCTAGTTTCCATATTCCACCTTATGCAAGTTGTCCTCCACACATCCATAGTGGTCAAACTTGATAAATTTGAGTCATGCAGTGCTTGGGAAACCTATTGGAATCAAATTTTCTTTATTCCTGGCCTCCCTAGCGCATGTCTTCTTTTTTTTCTTTATTGCTTGCTTTTTCTGAGTTTTAAGGCAATTCGAAAAGTTTGACTAGGTGAAGTTAACTAGTTTTTTGTCCTCAACATCCTCCACTCTTTTCTCCTATGAAAAACATGTATGAGTTTTCCTTCCACCACCTATTATCTTTCCTAATTGATTTTTCCAATTCGTGAGCTCCTAGACAGATTTGGAAAGTGCTTTATGCACCTATGGGGGATTTAGTTAGATTTAGTAAGCCTTCTTTTGACTAAATTTGAATGACATATTCATGCATTTGAATCTCTCATGTAATTATTTATTGTGTAAGCCTATGACTTCACAGTGTTGGCTATTGTAAACTTATTCAATACAAATTAGTGTTCTTCTCCATATTCAGTCTCCTTTTGTGAGTAATTTGCATGTGTAATTAGCAATTGTTCTGAGTGTAATTGTTCTAACACCTGGGTTCAATTTCCACACATGTATGATGACAACAAGTTCTGATTCATGTGTAGCATAATTCTTCTTGTGTTCTTTTAAATTCCTAAATGCATAGGATACAACATAGTTTTCTTGAATCACTTTCACTGTTGGGCTTGTTCAGGCCATGTGTTGTAACCATGCTCTGATACCATTATGACACAAACCTAAAAATTCAAAAAAGAAATTATTTTATTCTTTTAACTGAATATGTTGTCGTAACTAAATATGTGATTCTTTTATTCATTTAACTGAATATGTGAACCTTTTATTCTTTTAACTGAATATCTGATTATTGCGCATATTTGCATGGAGACTTGATGCAGCTGATTCTCCCAATTTTCTAATGCGTCTCCTAAATCAAATGTGCAAGAGATAACACTCTGTCAGCTAATATTTCCATTAGTTGTAGTATTTATATAATCACCTTTGGAAGAAATGGTATTATATAGTTGATCTAGGTAATTACCTTGTCCTTCACTGTTCACTAGCTCGACATATCTCTACCCTTCGAGCATATCAATTGACGCAACCACCCTCATATTTGAACCTTCAAATGACAAGATTCTTTTCTTAAAATTGATTATAGTACAATTATCTATCTCCCAATCAATCCCCAAAAGTGCAGGATATGGGTTCGTATCACCGAAAATGTTGAATAATTCCAATTCTATGTATGTCCTTAGAAATTCTACTTCAACATGTACTTGTGTCAGTCAACCAATGGGTAGAACCTTTGACTGATTCACTAATATTAAATTAATGGGACACTAATCCAACCACGACTTTTGCATGCTTTTCCACATTTTCCTTGCTAATATATTGACATCAGATCCCAGCTCTAGAATGATGTAGTCCATGTCATAGTCTCCTATATGCATAGTCATTCACAGTTCATGACCATTTTTTAATCTTTTCCCGACATGGTTAACTCTCTTTTCAAGTCACAATTATTCTTGGGTTTCTTCTATGAGTGTTTTCAATTCTGTGACAACATCCCTATCATGGATTAGCGATAAACAACTTTCGAATAACTATTTAATCTTACTAAGGTTTTTCATTGGCTACTTCCTGAGTACTTGTTCAAATAATTTGGAAATCACCTTTACTTGTCTAGATGTCGATGATTGATGGGTATCAACAAACTTTGGTTGTACATCTAAGAAGACTTCCTTCTCCTTCTAGACATCCAATGGGACTTGATTTTGCACCAAAGTTCACACCTCTTGTTTTCCACGTTGTGTATTTTGGTCCTCTCTCGTTGTAACACCTCCTCTTATAACAACATCAATGTTTGGTTCTCTTTGCTCAATAGAAATCATCTAAATATTTTGGTTGGAATTTGGATTTTGATACTACATAGAGTTGGGATTTCCCACAATTTAAGCCTACCATTTTGCAATCAATTGTGGACACCATTTGACGGTGTGGTCAAATGGTTTACAGTATGTACACGTCTTTGGAGGACTTTGGAAATCTTGAATAAAGTTTCCTAGTTGTCCATAATTATAACATATGACTTGGCCTCTTCCTCGACCAAATCTCCCTCCTCCTTGTTTTTGTCTGCGGCTTTGAAAATTTCCATCACCCCTTAGCTGAGGGTATTGTTTCTCTGGAAAATATTGATTCTACTGGTATTGTGGCTGAGGATATTGTGGTTGTTGAAAGTGTGATGGTGGGAATTGAGAAAGATGATACTGATTCTGTGCTCATTCATCTTGTATCTACTCATCACTCTTCATCAAGTAGGTATCCACATTTTTTTCTTGAAACAAATGAAGAGCTATGTAATCTTTCTCATTGTGTCCTACTAATTTACAAAATTTAAAGTATAGAATAGTTATTGTACTTACAATATTTTGTAGATACAAACATTCTTATGACTTATGGCCTCTAGTATGACATATTCTGGACCAAGGTAACCTTTGGGTGTTTATCGGGTTTGGCGCTCTTGTTGTGACATAGTTAATGAGAGCTCAGAAATATCTTTATGGTGTCTGTATGTCTTAAATATTGTACACCATAATTATTCTTAAACTTCCTTTCCTTTCTTGATGTCCCGAAGCTTCACCGTAATATTAGCCAACTACAACTGCATCAGAATCATTCTAGTGTCAGTTTCTCCAATATGCAAGGATTATAGCTTCATTGATATTTCCATCGATTCTGTCTATGACAGAATATTATGTTGCATCAATGGGATCTAGATGGACGGAAACAAGGGGATAATGAACCATTCTTTATGTTGTACATCTGACATCTGGAAGCTCACTTTAGCCATTAATGTCTTGAATCTCTGGTAAAAGTCCCAAATAGACTCTGTATGTAGCTGCTTGATTTCTTTGATCTTAGTAATGCATTGCAACTTAGACTTCATCTTTCTAAACTCATCTATCATTCCCACTCAAATATGGTCAAGATTTTTCTGTGCAACACCTTCTAGCACTATAGAAAATTTCACGTACCAGTCTAGCGTATGACCTCACCGAGTCCTGATCATTTGTGCTTTCTTTATCTTCTCATCTTGGATCTGCCACATAGTCCATATGAATTTAAAGAAAAACAAATGTTTCTTTGGGTATTCCACCCCATTTTCATTGAATATTGACAACTTAATCTTGGTCCCAACCTTCGTATTAATTTCCAGTAGTTTGGAACAAAATTTTGACTAGTCGGACTCCCTTGTCCACTATTTATAGTGTTACTACTACTTGTATTTACAAATCCACTTGGACATAAGTCTCTAGATCTTACCTATAGCGATGCGTGAGGTGTTGTAGGCATGTCGTACCCGTGTTCTGGACCTGGACCTTCAGTTGATTCTTATGATTCTTCTTCTCCTTCAAATATTGTCTGATATTATTCTTATTCATCACAAGACCATTCATCCAAGTAGGATGCAAGATCATAGTCTTCTTCTTGTCTAGTTATGTTGCAACTCTCTTCCTATCATATTCGTTCTTCGCTTTCTTGACCGAAATTTTCTTCCACTTCTTAAACAACCAGCTTCTAGTTCAGTTCCGCTATCTCCAGGGAACATATTAACTTAGTTTGCATAATTTTTCACATAATTTTGCTACGACACACCCACCTTTCTTTGCACAACTTCCAACTATCACATTCTTAGGGTACCTTTTTCACATACAAGCATTTTTTGACATACCAGGTTTTTGCAGATGGGAAGGGAATTTCCATTCGCTTGGTCAATTACCAAGGTGCTTGACCAAATCCTGTGGGTTGATTACTTATGCTTAATAGGACAAGTTAGGCCGCAACACAACTCTTCCTTTGCAACTAATATAAGAACAACCCCGATGAAACATAAATGTATTCAACTTATAAATTTGCTGTTGATATGCATTTATTCATTAATAAGTAAATATATAAGCATTTACTCAAAGCAACATTTAAATAGGTAGCTCAAGAACATTCAAAATTAACACATATACACAAAATCTAATATGGAAACCCACCTGGGAAAAACCACAGAGGTGCTCTTCATGTGGTATAATAAATATATGGCACCTTGGGTCTACGCACTAAGATGCAGAATCTACTCTAGATATTCCTTGATATCTATACAAAGTTTCCTTTCCTCTCATCATTTCTTGTATTCTCTCGCTGATCTTCCTTTACTTGAATCTAATACTAATATGCACATAGCTTGGATCGAATCACTTTATTCTACTACTCTACTGATGATCCGTACATAGCCTGGATCATCATAGTTCTCTGACACTTCTACGCACTCACTCTACAGATTCTTCAAATCAATACACTTAGAAAAAATTGATAGATACACTACTTACAACACTAATGACCTAAGCTGACAAAGACCAAAGAGACTAATAACAACCAAGAGTTTCCCCGAATACAACTTTGGTTCCTCCTTTTATGGACTCTTTATAGACTACTTTTTTTGTTTCTTTATTAGCTGACATCCTACACCTAGCCCACAGGTATTCTTTTCTATTGTAGTGACACATGATAGTACAAGCTAACCACGTGACATACAAATATTCCTTCATACATGCAACTATAGCCAGCTCTAGTTGACCTCGTACCCACGATCTTTCCAACATGTTGCTTTCTGGCCATTGCACTGTTGCACAAATTTTGACATGGTTCCACTCCTTCACCTTCTTTCTTTGTCGTGTTCTTTCCCTCCATTATGGACTTTCTTCTATTACGACTTCTACTTCTTTCGCGACTTTTTCTTATTCCGCAGTTTCTTCTTATGTTGCAAAATTTTCTTCTATTGTGGCTTCTTCCCTTCACTCCTTTCTCTCTATATGCCTTTTTCACACCTCATTATCCTTTTCCTCCATATGCTCTTCCTTCATTTCTTTTTTCACTGCTTCTCTCGCAACTCCTTTTCACACTTAAACAAAATTCTAAGATAATTTTGCTTACCTCTCCATAAGCCCAAAACTGACGAAAACAAAAAACTAGGCAACTCAAGTTGTGAGAAGGAAATATTTCAAAGGAAAGATATCGATGTGTTCAGACTCCCCTCTTGGAGGAAAAAATGGTAACATAATTTATATCCCTTTTGTTAAGTCCTATAATTTCTTCAAGGAAAATTCGCATTAGGTCCCAGAAAACGGGAAAAGGGTAAAACTTTGGGAAGAGTCACTCTTGACGACCGCTCCTATGGGTAAGCTCCTTGAGTTATAGGCTCTAAAACATTGGTTGAAGAGCATTGATATCCTCTCCTTGGATGATATTTGTTCATGGAATCCCTCCTTTGGTAAATGGACTAGTTGATCAGGCCCTTCCCCTCTGGAGAACCTCCAAGATTCCTTAACATTGCTAAAGGTTTGGTTGAAAGGTAAGGCTCCCATGGATAAAATAACTAAGGACCAAAGAGGATGGGAAGACAAGGAAGGATATTACTCTGTTAAATAAGGATATGAGGTGCTAGAAAGGTTTTCATGCAACATTTGAAGGCTAACTTGGCGGAATAATGTTTGGAAAAATAATTCCCCTCCTAAAGTTAATTTCTACTTTCAGATGTTGGATCATGGAAGGCTCTTGACAAGATAAAATATTTAAAGGAGAGGGTTACAAGGAACCTTTAGGTATAGTTATTTGCAAATAGGAGGAGGAATCAGTTGCACACTTGTTCTCCTCTTGTCCATTCACAATCGAAGTCTGGAAAGAAATTTGGGGTCCCCTTTAATCCACTACATATTGGGTTAGAAGAAATGTGCAATTATTTACTTACTAGAATTTGGTATACCCCTTCTTGATAAAATATAAAACCCCGATCCTACGTATTTGGAATTCCCTCACTAAATACGCTTTCTAGAAAATATGGCTTGAAAGGAATATATTGATATTTTATAACTCTCCAGCCTTTCCAAGTAAAGTTGCTAGGAGAGTGAAGAGGGATTTACCTGAATACTTCTATCAAAACAATATCCAATTGGAAATGCCTTCTTCCATAAGAAAAGAAGAAGAAGAGTGTATTTGGTCGTTAAACTTAAAATTAGGCACTTACCCTTTTATACCTCAGGTTGGTAAAACATGGGATTTGTGTTTGAAGTATGAGTGGAATTATGGAAGAAGAACCAACATAAATATATTCTATGTTTTATGGAGCTGCAAACAGTAACTCTGAGGTGACAGGTGCAGGTGGGGTCCTTTTTGACCCTATAGGGAGAATCATGGAATCATTCTCTTGGAGTTTTAGAATGTAAACAAACAATAGGAAAAAATGTTAGATATATGGATGGGAACTAAAGTGATCCTGTATAAAGGGATCACCAAATTTGTAACTCTTCGGTATTATCGAATGGTGATCCATGTCGTTAATTATCGATCTCCTCTCAGGAGTTCTTCCTCAGTATAATTCAGCTAAGAATTTGTGGAAATATAAAATCCATCTATTCTAACGACTGCTTCCATATTCTTCATGGAAAAAAATATCAATCAAATTGCTTCACTAATCAAGAAAAAACCCAAACTGAATGGACCTATAATTCTCAATGAAGAGAGACCCAATATGTGGAAATTCCCTAAGTTTTATTCTCTTAAGGTTGGAAGGGAAGATAAAATATCTACACATCTCCCCAATTAGGAGACTTAAGGAATGGATAGTCTAGCCCTAGCTGTCAACATTATGGACCATAGGATAAGACATGTGGGGTTTAATGATGATGCTAGCGTGGGGGTGGAATCCTCTTTCAACATTATCTCTCTCCCATATTGATAAATTATCAACATTAAGAACATATCGTGGTACAAGTATGAGACAATGAGTTCAAACCATGGGAACTACAATTCGTGAATCCCTAATAATTCATGCAGCTACTCCCACGATTGTTTAGGACATGGATGGCATCATCATTCTTAGGGAATCACATGTCAAGGTATAATATCTTACATGAAGGGAAATTGATGGCAAGGACAACTATAAAAAAATTATAATGCGGAAGGAGGGATCCATAATATAAGGATAATAACTCGAGACAAAGCTTATTATGATTTTTCATCTCTACAATTCATGCTCTTCTTTATACCTTTCTTTACAAAATTTAGACATAAGGGAAAAATTTGGAAGGTGGCAATGAACCGGGACGAGGAGGAGTGTGAGCCCTTCTGTTGTGCAGAATGTGGATTGTGTAAACTTAACCATAGTGTGTGCGGGATCATTGGAAGGGTTGATTGGGTGGAACAAGAGTGGAGCACGGGGTCCAATGTTGGGAGGAGTGGTAGGAGTATGAATAATAGTAGAGGATGGAGGAGTGAAGGAACTTCCAGTTATAATTGGACCTACTAGGAGGCATAATGGACATGCAGAAAGATAAATTTGATGAATTGAAGGCCTAAGTGGTGTACTTAGAAGAAGAAGTAGTTCAGCTCAAAAGGAAATTAAAGGAGGAGGAGGAGGCATACGCTTCTTATGTTTCACCTCCATATATCAAGAAGGACGACCAGGTTCCATTGTTTTAGTTTTAGGATAGCTAGATGAAGTGTTTTTTGTAATTTTTTTAGGGAAGTTTGTAAAACAATAGAACCTCAGCTATATAGTAGTGGAGGATAACTATCAGACTAGGAAATGTAAATACTAACTTAGCTATCATTGACTATTTTGGGAACTTTAGGCAAAATCCTTGTTTTGATATGATGTATATCTAAATGTTGAGGTTTTTCCCTCAACTATTTTACTAAAAATTACTTCCCATTTTAGTAAAAGAAAGTGTAATATCCCAAATTTTGGACCTATCACTTATATGCATGAGCCTATTGATTATAATGTTATCTTGATGTTTTATTTTGATATATTGGGTTGAAGACCCCACTGTATATGAACATGATGATTTGTTTTATATATTGTGTGTAAGCCAATTATTGATGATATATATATATATATATATATATATGATTGTCTGTGTTGGGCGTGGACCCTGAAGCACATGATTCATGAGATGTTTTGTGTTGAATGAGGAGCTCTGGAGCACATGAGTGATTTATGATTTGTGTTGGGAGAGAAGCTATGGAGCATTGGATCCTTGGCCATTGTATCCTTAGGCATATCATACAAGTACATCATAGCATTAGTGTTGAGTGAAGAGTTGTGGAATTGTACTAAGTTTGTAACTCCTTGTTTATAGCGTTGAGTCTGGGCTCTGGTAAGTGCTAGGGGTTACTGAAAATAATTAATAATTCCCAAGTGAAAACGACTCGAGAAAAATATTGATCTCATCACACTTATTTTTTTAAGTGATTAACAGAAATTTTAAATTTATGTATTCTCATCAAGTACTGAGGAATTACCATGTTATATAAGGGAATATAACATGCAAGGATGTTTAGAGTTTCCTAGCCTAGTAGAACTAACCATGTACATGTTGACCTTAATGAAGAAGTGTCATTAAGCCTAGGGATCATGGTATATGATTCCCAAAGACCAAAGTTAACAAATCTTATATTATTATGTATTTTATACATGGTATCTATAAAGAATAACTATAGTAATACTATTAATGATCAAAGAAAGAAAGAAAAAGCTCCATCAATTATTTATTATTATTAAAAGATAATAAATAGTACAATACCTATAAAGGTCTAATTAGGAACTAGTTGAAAGTACCTAAGTTAAATTATTAAAAATTACCTAAATTAATTAAAAGAGGGTTAAATCAAGAAATCAAGGTTTCTTGTTTTAACTGTCCCTTTCATTGAAAAGTATGTCTATAAAGACTCAAGCCAAGGAGAGGCTTGGGGTTTTGATTTATCTTTTGGGAGTCATTATTATGCCTATTTTATTCTCAAGTGAATTCTTTGAGAACAATTTCCTGCAAGGAAAAGGAGAACTAATCCAGAACTGATATACCAGTTAGGAAACCCTGCCTTAGGAGCTCTAAGGTACTTGCATGTTTGAATCCAACTCAGGGGGATACGAATTGAAACCAGGAATGGCTCTGGGTCATGGATGGGTAGAATGTGGTAGTTCCCAAGTGATTCAGCCATCTAATACAGAGGTCAGATCTTCCTATGAATTTTTAATGTTGATTATTTAAGTGTGCAGGTTCAACCATTAAAGGAGCTTAAAAAATTACAGGTATGAGATCCTAGTCTACCTGTTTCATATTCTAACATAAAATGTTGGCTGCAATAGGTAAAGGTTCATATTATATCTCATAACCCCATCTATTTGTTTCTATGTTTGAATGTTCTAGGTTTTACATCTTTAAAGTATAACCCTAGGTTGCAATTTATTTCATATGCTTAATTTACTAGATTTTATTCATTTAAGTTTACTCCAGTAGTATCTTACTGTTTAAACTGTGTTTTATTGAAAGATAGGTTTTATTTCAAATTCTATTATATAGCTTCTCCTTAGTCTATTTTACTCTAGTGACAGATACTATTTATCAGTAGATCCATGTTAAATAAATACTAGCTTAGATCTAGGGTTTCATTTAAAACCTAGGTCTATATTACCTATTTAATTAACCGTGCATTCATTCCATATAACAATTAAAACCATGTAATTACATTTATATACAAGAATCATTTCCTTTATATAAACCTCATCATAATATTTAAACATTCTGTACTAATTACAAGAGATGGAACAAATCAAATCCTGTGGGAACCTAAAGCCCCAATTCACAACCATCCATTTTATTTACATACTCATTAAATCAACAACGACTAGAATTCGAATCCCGTAGAGTCATTTTATAATTATAAAGTGCATGCCATACAAAGAGTATATGCAGGATAGACTAACAAGTTAAACATACTACAGCAAGGTCATGAGACCCCATTTCTGCACTCACGTTGTAAGTGCGGCCTCGACCATGTTAACTAAATACAGAGTCCCTTAAAAGTAAACCCTAAGATATTGTATTCATGTCAACAATTCAACCTACAACAGCGATAGCCATCATCGGTTTACACCCATGGCTCTTTCACATTCCACATTTCATACTAGTAAACGAAATAGTAAAGAATTGCAACCATCCAAGCTATCGCAGCAACCATGGGGCATGATAATTCCATACATGGCATGGCCTCAACCCATACATTGTCAAGTATTACGGCTAAGAAACAAATATAATCATTTATACACAAACCATCCATGAAGGTGAATGCCAAATAAATCCAAGCTTTAAAAATAACAACGCAATATCAAAAACACAGGATAGATTTATTTACACAGTAACCATTAAAGTATTCAATCGATGTTTACACAGTCACGCCAAGAGATATGTCACCATTGCAAGCAATGGTGCCTCCCAGGCTTAAAGCCCCAAACCAAAACACAATTTACAACAAAAAAAAATGCAGAGTTTGTTAAAAGTACCAAGGTTCCCCATTCGCTGCTAACAATACCATTATTTTACAAACCCAAACCTTGTAAACAAAGGCCCGAAGGAGAATAAAAATCCCATAGTAAAACCCCAACTAGGAATGTGATTTAACCCAATCCTACCCATAAGGCCGAGAGGTGACAAGTGCATGCTTGTCTAAAAGGCTTACCATGCACCTTATGGCATCATCCTTGAACTCACAATGAATCTTTGATCCATCCCACTCCTTGCCAACCCTCTCACCTGCAACCACCAAAATGATGAGGGATGAGAAGTATGAAATTGAATGAGCCATGAAACAAACATCAAATGATTTCATGAAACCACCAAAGCATATCTTCAGTAACTAAGGAGCCACCTCCATCCACTGCGCTGAGCCAAGACTAAACCATCAACAAGCCAAGAAAAATGACCAAGTCATTCATGGAGCCAAGCCCTAAGATTGAGCTGTCCCAAACCCCGAGACGCATTAATGGCGCCATCTTGGTGTCCATTATCAACCCAAAACCCACATCTCCATAGTTTACAAATCATTTCGTTAATCTTGGTCTTCATTCAATGCAAGGTCTTGAACCCCATTGCATAATTTCAAACATATGTTATAACTCGCCACCCCAATGCTTAATACAAGGTATAGTATAATTTTTAGTCCATGCAATATATACGCTAATCCAAATTCAATCCCCAATGTACAAGTATCGTATGTATCGTATAACCATAGGTTAGGCCTTAAACCATTGATTTCTCATTTTCCTAAGCATTAAGCTTAGAACCATGGCATATGAAATATGCCATGGTAGTATTTGTTATGTATAAAATCAAGGTTTGATCTCTAACCAAGATTATACCTACCAATAAAAATAAAAGATATGTTAATGCTTATAATAAAATAAACATGAAATATAAATATAATGAATAATAGGTATCGCATAGATAATTTATCTATGTTAAATAATTAATGAAGATAGTAATTACCTTGCTATCAATTTGAGTCTATAAGGAACTGTAATAACAAACAATAGGTATGTTAATGATCAAAATGTTTAGCTCTCTTTAACAAGTCTCCGTCGCTAAGTATAATATGCATTACAGAATGAAAGAGGTGCCTTAGTTCAAGCTGAACTAAGTAAGCCTGCTAGACAAGTAAACACTTTACCTCTCATACCGTCATGGGAGAACTAGTCCCGCCAATCTGCCCACTTTGTTTCCAAGAACAAAGTTAAGTTAGAACTTTGTAAATAACAAGTAAACATATGCAGAAATGAACAAAGTATATAACAAAGTAACTAACACATACACAACAATCTATAAATATGAGAATAGTTTAATAATCAGATCCATGACATCTTAATTAAAATACTCTAATAATAATGACTGGAAGTAAATGATAGAATGTAAGAACAACTTATGACCAAACAGTGGTACAGTTGGTGTACGCTATATTTCCTCAATTTAAATAATGTTTCGCATAGGTAGTTTTTTACTAGCCTAATAAAAATAAAAATTATTTTCATTTTTTGGGGACATTACAAGTGGTATCAAAGCCCAGTTTTAATACTAAGAGACATATGGGCATACCAAGCAGTCGTTGCAAAGAAAATAAAGTATGTTATTAAATTTTGTTACTAACATAAAGTTTTCCTGTTATTTTTTTTTTTTTGCAATTACAGGAATTTTTATAGGAACAGTTTCGATCATGAATACGGAAGAGGATAACAGCTGGTAAGGAAAGATGAACACACCCATCCCAGAAGCAGAACTGGTGGTAGAATTAAATTTTTATATTTTGAATAACATACACAGTCTTCAAGCAAAATTGAAAAGTTTCAGAGAACATAGTCTGAATGAAAGGAAAGAATCGCAAGCCATAAATGAAGCATTACTGGGAAATATGATGGGAGGAAGCCCACAGGGTAAACCTACTGTAATATCCCCCTTGTATACCCTAATTTTTTGTGAATGCATATTGTACTCATTTTCTGGTGAGGAGCTCAAGACCAAGGCACCACCAGCAAAACCTTGTAATAAATACGATCTAAGTTCATAAGCTGAAAGACTTGAGTGAATTAACTACAGCTTAACGATGATCAACTGAACACATGAGGGAAATAGAGAATGGTTAGTAAACCTTAATTCCAATTCTACAGTCTTAGTATCATCTTAAAAGGGAGTCCTATTGGGTTTCCCACTTCCCACCATATTTAACCAATTAAATACCATAGCCGAGTCATTAAATTCTAATATAACTGAGCCTCAATATAAGACAGTAACATCAAATTAACCTTGACAAAAGGGCCAAGGATTTATCTAGAAAGAAATAAAAAAAAAATTACTGATGTGCAAGCACATAATATTGTTGATTGGCCTTGAGGTTTCCATGAGAATGTGAATTTAAGTGTAAGCCATTACATGCCAAGGGTTGATTGTTCGTCTTGGTCGACGTTCATTTCTC
>LPNX010673609.1:74401-94560 GCA_001517045.1 Pseudotsuga menziesii | reverse complement strand
CTCTAACCCATGAAATTACCCTATTTCTAAACCTGTATTATTTGGTCATACTTTTGAATAGATACTACTTTTTTCCGTCCAATATTTTGACTCGTACTTAATTGCATAAAAGGAAGTTAGTAGCCAAGCTATTACAAATAACTTGCGGATTCCCTCACATTCAACTCCCTGCATGAGAACCAAGATAATGATACCCAGTTTTATGTTTCATCCTTATCATCCAAAGAATCCCTCTTGGAAAAACCTTATGTTGGTGAAAAAGACACTTGGACCATATATATATATATATAATCATTTAGTTGTATGGGATTTCATATTTTATTAATAAACTTATACATGGTTTTGGTGGGATGCAATTATAATGTTCATGTTAGTATATATTAATATAGAGCAAACATTGGAATGATAAGAATAGGAAAAAATGAAATCTCCCTATTCTAAGTGGAGAATACTTAAAGGAACTCTAACCAGGAAGTTAAGACCAAATTTACAAAGGTGCATGCACAGTGATAATTTAGTCGAAAAGAGGTTATCATAGAAAAATAAGAGACTGGGATAACAAGGGAAAACAAAGAAATATCACAACAAAAGGGAAATCCCTTAAGAAGTCAAAAGTTAAGTTTCCTTCAGAGGATTTAGTTGATTCAAAAGGCCCGAGAATAATCTCATGTGAGTGTGAAAATATACTAAAAGAAATCTAATAGGAAATATGGATAAAATAGCCAATCATAACCTTTGTTTCTTATTTGGTTGGTATCCAAATGGTTTAATATTTGGCTTTTAGTCTCAAGGTATGCTTAGGTAAATAGTGGAAAGAATATTGGTAAACTAAAATCTATAGCATAACTTGGGTCATTACCATTGTTTTACTTTAAAGTCATGCAGATGTAAATACTAATTATATTTAATAAGAGTTTCTTATATGCATATACCATTCGCAGCACAATGGATGAAATGTTGATAAAGGTTTTCTTCCTTCATTTACATGTTGATTATACATCTTTATGTAAATTTGGCCAAAAGGGATTGAACCACCCCATGAGCAATTCAATGATATAACTCTCTGGCTTTCTCAAACACTCTTCTAGCAAAATTCTTCCCTTCTTCCAAGTCGCTTTGCAACAAACCTGTATAGAGATGCTTGAGATACTTCATTCTTCCTACTTCTTTAAGACATTTCTCAATCTCCTGAAAGAGAGCCTTATAACCAGAATATGTAACAATTGTCAAGAATGCCACTTTGACATCCCAATTGTTGCTCATGCTAAATTGAATTTGTCCATCTAGAGCTGATATATGCATTCAAGTAACGCAATCAGTTAGTTATCTAGGGGCATAACAACAATAGTTTGGTTTTCTAGGGCTTTGGACCTCCTATGTCTCAAAATAAGGCAAAGAGTATTAGATATTAGCACTGTACTTTCTTTCAAATAATGATCAAACAAGAATAACATGCAAGGACATAAAAACATGATAAACAATTTCGTGCATATCTAGAATTTCCTTTAAAATAGCATGTAGTTATTTCCAAAAAACAAATCTCAAGATGTAAATGCAAGAATCCTTCATTAGTGTGTTTCAATTATGATAGTTGTTTTGTAATTTAACTTCAAAGAACCTGGATATGTAGAAGGATCCAAATCGAACAATAACTCAATACGCCATTTTTTAAGCAAATATTTATTCACTTCACACAATCAATATTACCAGAACACCTCGAATATTCGATAAGCCATTAATAGGAAAAATATATATTGATAATTGGATAGATAAAAACATGTTTTACAAGAATTAGTGTCGAGTATTTTATACCCTAAGTCGTAAGGGGGGTGACTTTTCAAGTCACCTCTTGAGTAATTAATTAATTACCCTAATTAACCTACTTACTATTAAATGTTAATATTTATAACATTTATATTTGTTACATTGCCTTCCCCTTAAGGGAATCTTTGTCCTCAAAGCTTGTATCGACAACAATGTCTAAATTCCCTTGAACTGTCGTCTTGGGATCCTTTCCTTTTTGTAATTGCGACACTTGATGAAATGAGACGATACGAGTTACAGATTCCCAAGAAGATTTGTCGCATCATATCTGCTGTGGTCCATCCCACGTCTATTTTTATCGGAGCTTTGAGATCATTTTGTGGAACGAGTCATTTCAATTGTTGCTTAGCATGTTGGTCTTTTTGCCTGTCAACATAATTATTCTACGAGTGCTTGTTTTGATCCTGTCGTTGGTCAAAATGACGATTATAATTAGAATTTCTGTAAGGTGTATGTGTTGTTTGTTTTTATTTCTTTTGGACTACGGTGAGGACTGTCTTCACTTCCTCGATTTTATTTTTGGATGCATTTTCCTGTATTTGTGCTTCTTCGTTCTCTAGTAGATTGTTATGATTATGAATCTTTTTAATTCTTTCATCTTGCGAATTTTTTTCAATTTCTAATTTCTTGATTTGATTCTCTAGTTCCGGATTATGATTATTTAGACACTGGTTTTCTTCTTGCTTTTCTAGTATTCTTCCTTCGAGCTCTTCACCAGAGTGTTCCTTCTTATTACTGTTTTTCAATTTTTATATCTTTGTAATCAATGTTTTGTTATGATTTCGTAGTCAAGAAATCTCTTCGGTATTGCTTGATAACACCTTGTTGACTATTGTCAGTTCTAACTTATTTGTTTTCTTACTGTCGTCATATTGCTTCTGGAGTTTTTCTTTTTGTTGTTGATGATGATGTCACTATGTTTCTTGATTTTCTAACTTCATCCGGACTTGCGCCAATTCAACATCTTTTTCCATGATGAGCTTGTTTAGATGTTTTATTCTTCTTCTAAATCATTATTGCTTTCATATGGTGATTTGTTGTCATTTTTTGACTTTCTGATCTAGTCTTCTAGGTTTTGATTATGAATTTTTAAACATGATATTTTTTTATCTTGATCAAATAACATTTTCTTGTTATGGTTCGTTCTAGCTATTGGTTTTGATTCCATAAGCGATGATTCTCATTGTCTCTCCACTCTTTCAACCACTTCTGCGTCTCAACCTTAGCTTGTAGACTTTTATTGATCGCCTTATATTGCTCTAACTCGTCCATTGTTGTTTGTACACAAGGGCGTCACCTAGGGGCCAATATGATATCACTTGTCGAGAGGATCAACTTAGTACATAAGTGAATCCATTCACAATAGGGGTGAAATGTATACTAGTGTAAGTTTTTGAGCTTAACCCACTTGTCAAGAGGATCAACTTAGTACATAGGTGAATCCATTCACAATAGGGGTGAAATGTATACTAGTGTAAGTTTGTGAGCTTAACCCACTTGTCGAGAGGATCAACTTAGTACATAGGTGAATCCATTCACAATAGGGGTGAAATGTATAGAAGATTCAAATAGGAGGATTACCCTAATATGACCCATCCTAGTGACCCAGCAAATATGAACACTAATGATAATTTGTTTTCTAATATTAAGAGATCTCATTTGCACAACATTGCTGCTAGAACCCTTGTTCTACCTTGCTGAGAGCCCATACAATGGAACATAAAACACACTAATATAAAGAGAATAATACTTGTAAATGATAATAAACAATGCATTTCTTCCTTTTCGATTATCAGAATTAGAGAAGTATTACAGAGTGCATGAACATGAAGTGAAATTGATTATTGAATGAGTGGAAATCACTGTTGGCGGCTGGGAGAAGAGAACTCAACACAATGTTCTTCAGCCTATGAAAAAAAGGAATAGGTTAATAAATAGGAAATCAAATATATCAAAATCATGCAAGAAGAAATGAAAATATGTAGCACTGGCACTAAGTTTCTTACTTCTCATAGTTGCTTGCACTTGAGTTTTGTGGCACATATTTAGACAAAGGCAGAGAGGAAATCAATTCTGTACCAAGACCTCTACTCTGTGTCCCAACAACTTAGATCAAAGCAACGAGTTCCTTCCATTAAAGTGGCAAGTTACATATGATCACTCATTAAAGATAATCATAGTAACGAGTACATATGATCACTCATAAACTTGAATCCTCTGTCAAGGAAAGCCTTGGATTGTTTGTTTGGTTGGCATATCAAGTTCATAAAACTTAGAAACAAAGGTTGTTAGGTAAATTAACTGAGTTTACACTAACGTTAAATATTGAAAATGATAGAATTAAGATTTTGAGATGAGAAAATAGTTATTTTGATCATTTTTGAAATGAGGAAACAATCACTGTACTGTAGCCATTTGGAGAAGTTGTCACCATAAAAAATTTCTTATTTTTCCTTTTTTCTGCTTTTTATATTAGCAAATTTAAAGCACTTATTCCAAGTGTGATGGAGTTTATACACTTTCATAATTTCTTAAACCTTGATGTACAAGTTTGTAGGACATCACTAATTCAGTATAGTGACCTACACATTTTTTTATATTGGCAACTTTAAATCACTTCTTCAAAGTGTGGTGGAGTTTATGCACTTTCAGAATTTCTTAAACCATGATGTACAAGTTTGTAGGACATCACCAATTCAGTATAGTGACATACTCATTTTTTTGTTCCATAGATCTTTGTAGGATATCACTAATTAAGTATAGTGTGACCTACACCAATTTTTGTTGCACATGCAAAGTATGCATTAATGGTTTTATGCTCAAAAGAATGCATCTTATTGTAGTCACCTTTGTACAAATTACCTGATATTTGCAAAGAGTACATTAGGCAGTTAATGCTAATTAGAGTACATCCTATTAAATTATCTCTACAATTCATTGTTCCTTTTATGGTGATTACGAATGAGGAGATGACTTCTTCTCTCTCCTATCTATCAGTTTTGGGCTATAGTTCTAGAACAAGTTGATATGTTCTTGATGAGCTTTTTCATATGTACTCATTTTATGTCTCTACATATTTATTTCTTTGAGCTAGTATCTTATCTCTTTGTAGCTTTTCTCTTATATCGTAGACCTTTTCATGTTGTCATTAGTGTAGCTATAGGAACTGCTTGTGCAGTCCCACTATGTATTGCACTGATTGTACTATTTTAGTCCCAATGACCCACTTTTGTGGTCATTCATTGAACATTATTAAAATTATATTATATTGTCTTATCTACATGTTAATTATGCTTTTGTGGAAGATTGCAAACTATTTTGGATGAGTTTCTGGTGAAAACTAGTAGCTTCTCAATCCCATTGTCTATTAAATTATTCCTTGGACAGATTTTTAAACTTATGGTAACTTTTAGCTGTGTGCCTGTGTTTTCTGCAATCTAGAAATACAAAATTCAATTCAAGAGCTTAAACGAATGACAGAGGACTTAAAAATAATGTAGTTCACTATGTATACTGTCCCAGCCATAAACAAGTAGGGAGTAGAACATTGTGTTGGTGTTTTTTCATAGGCTGGAAGCAAGTAGAAGAGAAGTTCGGGTTGGGAGGAAGGAACTCACTGCTGGTGGTTGGGAGAAGAGAATATGGGCTGTTGGGAGATTAATAAATGCTGCCATGTTTATGCCAACCCTATCCGCATAGCAAAAAAGCACCCGCCCTTAATTAAGCTCATCAATGGTCTTAGGTTTAAAGAAAATAATTTCCCTCCTTAAATGATTTTGTAGACCCTAGGTGAATAAACTACATCTGGGTATGCTCTTGGATATTAAACTTAATCAATATGATCAACTCTTAAATGGGTGTTTCGATGGGATATGAAACTAAATATTGCAAGATTTCGATTGCATTGCATTTGTCAAATGCATAGTCTGTACACCACAAACACGCCAGCATTAAATAAATACATGACATAAGAGGTATTTAACATTGAGATGGATGATATTCATTAATTAATATACGTGCCAGCAGGCACAGAGGAGAATTCAATGCTAGTTGCATCCTTTCCAACGTTTAATCTTCCATCTCTTGCTTGTCTTATATTTTGGCAGCCAAAGTATTCAAACAAGCACAAACTAACTTCTGGAAAATCTCTGTTGTCGCTGCAATTTGGAAATTCCCATTTGCATGGAATGGAATTCCCAAATTGACAGGAAATTTGCATGGAATAGAATTCCCTATGCTGAGATGTTTTGTGATTCCTTTCAATGTTTCATCATACCATCCTTTTTAAATACAACTTCAAAGAGAAAAGCATGAATACCATTATTTACTATAATATCATGAGGGAATGCAACAAAACTAGGGATGAGTATTTACTAGATCTACACATTTAGGTGTACATGACAATTAAGGACCTCAAAAAGATGGACATCCCTCCCTCCTTTGAATTCCAAGTGTCTTCAATGAGATTAGGGAATTATCCATTCATGCTAATAAAATTCATGGAAGGTGTCTCTCTATAATGGCAAAGCCTCCTCAAAACTCTTCAAATAATAACTTCCCCAAGATTTGGAACATGAGCTGACTGTTAGATGCTTTCCCTAAAGCTAGGAAATTCCTCAAATCAAGGGGTTAATCCAACTCAATCCTTAAATGGTTGATTCGGTATGGATACATGTGCATGATAGTATTTGATCCATGTACCAAGAAACCGTGTTTCCTTAAAATATTCCAAAACAATGGAATTCTCCTCCTAAATCAGCCTCAATTTCCATCATAGATACTTCATTAAGTGGAACGCTTTTTCTCTTCGTGATGCATTGAGGGCTTAGACTTTCTCCTTTTTTCTTTTTCACTTTTTATCTTCTTGATGCATTGATGCATTGATGATAAGTGATCCTCCCTTTTTCTGAAGATAACTGAGGTGCACTCTACTAATAGAGAGAGCTTGGGCAAGAGTGATGAGGGTCTGCCCGTGCCCTAAAGATTACTTCCTTCTGAATCTTCCATTCTCTGTGTGTGTAGCTAGTGCCTGATCTTCATTGTCATTTAGCTTCTCTTCTCTGTTTATTATCCTTCCTTATTTTTTATTCTCCTTCTTATTTTATAATTTCTAATTTGAAATCATCACTTACAACATTCATAGATTTAATTTAGTTTAACATTCAGTCAATTTACATTCCATTAATAGATAAGAAGAAAGGTACCCTTACGAATGTTTTTCCATCATGTAGAATTTCATGACTGTTCTAAATGCCGGTATTTGGTAAAGAAAGGGATAATGTCTTACAGACATTCTTAGAGTTAACGTAGAGTAACATCTAGTGAGTTTACATTACAATAATGCCGAGAAGCAAGCTATCTTAGCCAATGTTTTTCCTTTGTGTAGAATTTCATGACTATTCTAAATGTTGGTATTAGGTAAAGAAAGGGATTTCATAATTTTCAACACCTTATAATTTGTGTTGAAATCCTAAGAACAAGAGGTAAACCATGCTCCTACCCTAGATTAGAGAACTATATAATGCATAAATTGTTGTCGCCTCTAGTAGGGCTGATCATAGTTCTCAATTGTGTACGTTTGATGGTTTTTTTCATTCACATTTAATATTTAAATATTCTATGAAGATTTTTGGGGAGTTGTGAATATATTTGTGAAGCTTCTTTCCCAACTAGGCTCCTCTACATTTATACTGAAGCCATGGTTCACCTAATTAAAGTAGCACCAAAAAATGTTGTTGGTGTCTTCTGGATTCATAGCACATTGTGCATCAATAAGCATCATAGAAAAAATGTAAACTTGGTATTAGACAGAGCTAAGATCTTACAAAATCTGGAAAATGGACAATAGTTGTTTGAAAAGACAAATTTCTGGCAGGTTTTATAGCAGTAATTGAATTAATCATTCAGATCTGCGGTTTGAGGGAATTTACACATACATTAATTAATATTCGAACTGTAACTCTACACTAATAAAGAACATTGAAAAAAGTTATGAAATCATTTAACATCATTTCTGAAATCAACTTAACATCAACTAACATCTTTCTGAAAACATTTATTTAACATCAACTTGATTTACAGCAAGAAATCATTCATAGTTGATGTAGAAACCTAAATCTCTCTGAAATTACATTTATCTTTACAACTTAGTTGCTCTTAGGTAAGCCCTCCATGTGTTGGATTAAACCCAAAGTGAGGGAAGTAGTTGCTTTGGTGACAATGATAACTCTTCTCAAGAATTAGGAATATGGATGGTGTCAAAATATCAGGAATCTCAAATCTTCCTTTCTTTCCCTTGATTTTTCTCATGTCTACAGAGAATACAACAAGAAGGCAGATGGCTTATCCAAGGAGGCACTCTCTATGGCATCTGGCCTCTTACATTTCACTTAAATTTGTGAAGGTGAAATAGTGGGGAATGGATCGATGAAGCTCTTTTAATTTGAGCTTGACCTACTCTCTTTGACATCTTTGATGTTTATTTTTTCAAGAGTATGACAGAATTTAGATTTTTTACATCCTTTGGATGTCTGAGGCAAACGCTGATCTCCTCTTGTATCAGTTTCTTGGAAGGTCCATAAGTGCCTCCCTGGATAAGCCATGACTGGGTTCTTCTTGTATTCCCTTGTAAACATCTTTTGAAGTTAGGATGAAGATGGGATGTATTCCTTGGTATTTTGATCTTGGTGGTGAAGTTGGTTATTTGACCTCTCAATGTAGCTATCTGGAAGAGTCTCTGAACTAGATGTCTTTATATGAAGTTTGATAATTCATTTTTGGCATATTATAACCTTAAAAAAACATTTTATGCATCATATTATATGCCCCTTGCTTACAACCTAAAAGGTGACCAATACAATGTTTTTTTTTTTTGACTATGGGAATCGGCAACTGGGGTCGGGCTGGTACTCATGTGACACGGGGTCTAGGGATCCATTCCCGCTACCACTATAAACCTAGGTGCCCCACACCCACCGCAAGACATGGGACATGGTTAAACCCGGGTGGGATTGATCTCGTGACATCCAATTTACAAACAACTTCATTACAACAGAACCGCCAATGAGCCACACCCGTGTGGGCTGGTGACCAATCCAATGTTGACATAGAATATTTCATAGCATATCTTCTACATAGATAAATTATTTAATAGAGGAAGAGTAATTTCAGAACTATATTTAATACTAATTGTCGTTATATGAAGTTTGATCATTCTTTTTTTTAATATTATAACATTTATAAAATATGTTATGCGTTCTATAGTATATGTGCCTTGTTTACCAAAAGGTGACCAGTCCAATGTTATGTTAACAAAGGATGTGTCATCACATATCTTCTACATAGCTCAAAACTTATTGAAGAATAATTCTAGCACTTGCTACATCAGTTTGACTAGGTCTACAATGTTGATGATAAAAGGAGTATGCATATTAAGATTATGATGTGAAATTAAATGCCTCCCTTCCAAAATCTTGTTGATTTCTCTTTGTTTCCTGTCATTAGAGCTACAATACCTATTCACACTAATGTGAGAGATTTAGGTCGCTTAAAGTGTTATGGTTGCAATTTCATTGTGTTGTTGAGTTGTGGAAGCTCTACCAACTACGTAATCTTCACCATCTGGATGCAAAATTGATCTCAAAGATCTAGGAAGTGAATTTAAGAGTTGTTTCATTTATGTAGGAAGTTTCCAAAATGGTTTACTTGAGTTTTGTGAGTGACTATTGAACAAATTTATCTCTCCTTGGACCATTCTTCATTTATTAGGCGAGTTCACTTATTACTAAGTTGTTTTTCTTACCCCAAGGCCAAACACCATGTAGAATAGGGCTTAGGCTTGCAGGTTGGGAATATTAGTCAATTAAGATGTTTTTATCATTTAATAGATTGGATTGTAATGCTTGGGGCATTTCCATCAAAAAGAACAAGACTAAATTCCAAAATGAACAAAGACCTTTGATCACCTCTATGTTTTTTCATCTCTTGTTTTGATCACCTTTTGATCTTCTGCAAGTACGTTGAAGCCAACTCTTCAGTTTGGGGAGGGATATTTGAATAAGCCACTAACAATACATTTTGTTTCAAGGTGTTTCATCCCGATTGTAAGATTTCTTCATCATTTTTAGAGATTTGAATTGAAAGTGCATACTTTGCTTCCTAGCTCTTTGTTTTATTAATGAACTAATATGCATGTGTAAATTTGAATTACTTTTTTTTTCATTTATTTATGAATGCACTCACCTCATTTCGTAGCCTTATTATATCCAAAATTTTGAAAAAAATGTTATAATTTTATTCATTTCTTACCCAACTAAAAGGTACATATGGATGTAAATGCAAATGGATCCAAGTGATGTTGTGGACTTTGGAATTTTTATTGGTGAAGAGAATTGTCCCCTTGGCACAGTCCAGTGTCAAAAAGGTTGTACATATGCCGATATGCGTTCTGAAATTGTGAGTGATGAAGTCATTGAATATCCTTTTGATTTTTTATTGGCTCAACTAGATGTCCTTTAAATGCAAAGCAAGAGGCGCGAAAGAAGGAAACCTACAACAACAAATGTAGGTATTAAGAGGAAAGTATGCACAATGGTTGCTGATACATTGGAATCAAATGTAATGGAGGGAATTCCAATCTCTGAAAACATTCAAGGGAATGTGGAGGAACCTATGCATAAACAACCAAGAGTTGGTAATGTGTCCGAGTCAGTGGAACAAGTTGTGGTTGATCCTAATGTATTGGCATCTTGGGAACATAAAGTGAATAGTTTAATGGAAGAGTTTGTCAAGGAGAAGCTAACACTAAAGGTATATTTAGAAAATGGAAAACCTAATATAAAGATCCATTGTGAAATCTGTGGCATTGATTATGGAACGGGGGAAGTATCCTTGGCAGCGCGAACAATTCGTAACTTCAAAAACAATCATATGAAAATAGGGTCCCATCAACGTCAAATTTCAATGTTGGGAATTAATGAAATTCCTTTAGGTAACAAAGAAAAGAAGACAACAGTGGCTAGAGATCAACTTGAGATTGATCAAGCAATCAAACTTCTACATGATTTCAACGTCCAAACGTAAGAGCCTAATTTGTTCAAGGTGGTGGAAGCAACACTTGCAAACTACGAGGACAAGAAAAAAGTAAGAGTGGAATGTACATGATGCAATAGATGGTTCTATTTGGTGCCGGCAAGTGGTAATATTGCTAGTTATCTAAATGAACACATGAAATGAAAGAAGCACGGTACTAATACTACAGTTGAGGCTTCACATGATACAGATGTGTTGAGGAGTGGAACAGTTGGGAGACCAAAGAAGCCTACCAATGAAAAGTCCCAACAAAGTTTGTCTAAGTTCTTGATCCCATCACTACCATCACCATTACATGGGGCTTGTACAAGTCCACATCCTTCTACTTCAGGTGTGGAAATTACCCAAGTTTTAATTTAATTTGAATTTGAATATGCACATTACTTTATTTATTATTACTTGTTAGTAGCAGTTAGTAGATCATTAACCAATGTGTTTTTTAATCTTGTTCTAGGACAAATACCTCCCTCAATATTATTATGTTGGGGGTATTGGGATCCCTATCTTGAGAGAAGAGAGGAGATATTGGACACAAAGGTTCTAATGGATGACCAACATGGTGGAAAAATGTGGGCCGTAGAGAAACATACCAAGAGAACACTAAATTATCATGGTATTGAATGCAGTATTAATGGTACATACAGACATATTCATTGCAAGAGGGTTTCTGAAACATGAATACCTTTTGATTCATTGACATGCAATTTTTGTAAGATGATACCTAATTGTGATGACTTTCGAATGCGATTATATCGCGAATCAAGGAGAAACATGAAAAGACATGGGAGAGATACAGGGAAAGGGAGAAAGTTGGACCATTTGACTCAAACTGAACTCAAAATTGTTGCAAGAGAAGCAAATGCTACACATAGGTTAACAATCCGATCTCTTTCGTGGGAGAGGACAAAGGTTGCTACACTGTCTATAAGAACAAGGTCTCTAAGGGAAAAGTTGTTCGAATCTGCAGGAAGGAACGATGTGTCCAGGTTTTGCAAGGATGTGTGTGAGGATCATAAGCAAGGAAAATTACAAGGTAAAGATGCAGTTTGGGAATTTGTTCAAGATATATTTCACAACCTAGTTCGTTCAAAGTCAGGTAGAAGATATAGTGCATCCACTCAATCCATTTATGAGATGATTAAGCTATGGGGAGGTCCTAGATTACATGGCTTTATTATCTTGAATCTGGATGGCCCTTCGATATCTACGACTTTAAGGAAAGTTAGAAAATCATTGACATATATCCCAGGGGAGCAAGAGTACATTTTTGAGACAATCAAAAAAGTTTATGCTTCCTATAAAGCCAAACATGGTATAGAGGGCCCAATTCCCGTATGCCTTGCTGAAGATGAAACTGTTGTGAAAAAATATGTAAGGTGGGTGGGAAAAAGTGATACATTGGTGGGTTTTTGTGGTAAGAAAGAAGAACATAAGTGCCAATCACATTTCTTGGTGACAGTTGGTGAGGGCGCTGGAGGCTATGAGATTATTATAGATGCCTTCAAGAATTGTGTGATTGGCCATTATGCACGTGTTATTATTGCAAACCCTTTACATGAGAAGCTTCCTCATTTGGTTGTGGTTGTTCATCCAGCATGCAATAGGTTTGATGCAAATTTTGTCCATCGACAATGGGAAAAAGTAGAAGACCTATGGAAGAAACATGTGGAATATTTTTTAGGACCTATTATTGGTCATTCCTCAGATGGGGATAGTAGGATAAGAATGCTTATGCTGAAGGATTATTACTCAACGACAGGCATGAGATATCAAATTCCTTAGGAAGGGTGGAGGCTAACTGGGTTTTATGATGGCTTTAAAGTAACAGGACTTTATGACCAGGATTACATCCACAATGGCAAAAATCTAGTGAATCCTTTGTTTAGTGGTCGATGAGATCTAATTGTTGGAAAAGAGTTGATTAGTTTTAACCATGTAAGAATGGTTTATAACAATTTTAAAGTGGATGACCACAAGCTTAAAATTGAGGATATAGAGAGGATTGATCGCCAAAACTAGGGTTCAACACAATGCACTGCTTCAAGGCATGTCCAGAGGTTCTTGAAGGAAATGAGATGTACAGGTGGCAGGACAGAGAGGAAATCAGGTACAGAGACCTATCTAGCAATCATTGCTGACTATATTGATATTTTTTTGTCTCCTAGTTTAACTCTTTGGGAAAGAGTGTGAAATTCTTCAAGAGTCCATCATTTCTTCACCTTATGGCTATGTTGGGTCAGAGAACAGGAAAATACTAATGTCAACATTAATTTCATTAGTAGAGAAGCATATCAATATGTGAAAATTTCTTGCCACTTTGCGGTTTTGTTGATGACATTATTTCGTGATCAATACTCTAACTTACCATGTGCATTGCACCTGACTGGGTCACATGTATGTGAGAAATTCTTTAGCAAAGTCGGTGGCATGGTTGGAGTAGAGAGGGAATATGGTTTTGCTGAATTACTTCATGATATTGGAACCATTAATAGAGTTGTTGAAGAAGAATCAAATCCCCAAGGGCTTCTTTTCAATAAATCTCATAAGAAACAAATGAGTATCTAGAACAAATTGCATCAACAAACAGTAGAGGAAGGTGATGTCTTGTCACAATATGATTCAATTTCCACCGATAATAAAATTATAGAAGCTCTCAAGATAGGATTGGATGATGCACAAGGAATTTTACAAGGTCTTTGCATGCAACCAAAAAGACACACAGAAGATTCTTGGTGGTTTAAACCATGGATAGAGGATCACAATGTTCCAACCTTTGAAGATGTGGATGAAGTAGTTGATAATTCTCCATCGGATCATTCCACATCCATATTCCAATCTTCATCTTTTATGGTACTCAATGATAGTGAATTACAAACGATGGAAAGTGAGCGGAGGCACGAGTTGGATGGAATTTTAGATTTCGTTGATGAAAATGTAAACATAACTACCAAACCAATGGTGGAGCTCAATGGAAATGACATGTACAAATCTTGTTTGGTTAGTCAATTGAATGGAAACCCAACATTATTGAAAGATAGATTGACTAAAGTGAGGAATGGAGTATACTTCAGGAGAGATGAGAGGGCCCCCAAAAACGGTGTTGCAATTGGTTTTGGAATTGGACCAGATTGTACGGTGTTGTTTGAGAGCGAGTCTATAGCTGTAGCTGAATGTACTACAAGAAAAGGTGTATCTCAAAGTACAAAGCACGGCATTTCTTCTGGGACTTGGTACATTGGAATACTTCAAAGAATAAGAAAGAAGGATGGTAATAGGGTGTTTGATTACCATAATGACATTGATATTTTGGATAGGCCTGAAGGTGTTGAGCTTCAATGTTGTTGGTACAATAGAATAAAGGGGAAACACATGTACAAGTATGATTCAACAGATCATCTATTCATACAACTTGAATATCGTATAGCAACGGAAAACCTATCATACAATATCAAGAAAGACACATACAAGTTAAAAGAAAGCGACCACAGAATTTTTGAGGATTTCATTAAAAATTTAAATAGGGTGAATTTTTCAAACCATTCTAATTTATCTTATCTTTTGTACTACTATCTTATAACTTATTTATGAAGTAGTATTTTTTGTATTATTGTTGATTCATTTGTATAAATTTCATACTCATTTTATACTCATTTTAATTTATCTTATCTTCAGGTGCGGTGAATGGTTCGGATGCCGAACGGTTGGGATAACTCTATGTGAAGTTATCAATTGTCAAATATTTCTCTATGTGTTCTTGAAGCATGGTTCTTGAGGGTTGTTGAATTGTTGGCTAGTTCAACAATTATGTTTAATATTACTTTTAAAAGGATGAAACCAGATTTTGTTTGTCAAATTTTGGTGCCCATGCCCATGTTAGACTTTTCATATACTTTATTTTCCTACTTCAATACTTAAATGGAATATTACTTAATGTGTGTTTCTTGAAATGTGTTTTCTAAATGTTTTCTTAAATGGCATATCATGTTCTTTAATTTTGTCATGTTCGTGTGGAGTGCATATTAACTCATTAGGAAATGGTGATTGTTGTTGATTCGAAAGATGGCTATGGTGTGGAAATATCTTGTTATAAAACTCGTTGTGCACCTGTTGTGGTATGGAGTGGGTATGATTGGTTCTACTTTCTATAACCAATGAATCTTATACAGTGATGACAAAAATATATAAAACAATGTACCTTGAGAAAGAGAAAATATTATTGGTCTTGTTGGTCCTATAAAGGAGTTGCATGTCCACCTTATACGGTTCACCTTGACCTTTTGGGTTTGTTGTTTGTTTTGTTGTGGCCACCTGGGTTGACTCATGATCCTTTATCTTACTTTGTCCATAGGTGATGTTTATTAATGTTTTGATACCTTACCTTAAGGAGTGTGACTGAACTCTCTCCCTCTGCATGATCTTTGCACGATCTTTGTTGATGCTCCGTGTGATATCTTGCTACACCCCATGACTGGGCTTTCCTTGTTACACCTTCCACGTGGTCACTTTGCACCAGCGTGACCGTGAATCTGTTGGATTTTGGGTCCTCCCCCAGCATGACTGTGGCCTGTTTCTTCGGTGGACTATAGGTTCTTCCACAGTGTAACCATGAGTCTGTTTCTTGGTGGACTGTGGTTCCTTCACCAGCGTGACCATGATTTTTTTCTTTTCACTTTCTTGGTGGACTGTGGGTCCTTCAACATGGCCGAAAAACTTGTTCCTTAGTGATACCTTGAGAGGTCCTTCTCCAGCATGACTATGATCTGTTTTATTGGGTGTAATTTGGGTCATTCACCAATGTGAACGTGATGTGTTTCTTGGTTGACTGTGGGTGCTTCACCAACATGATTGTGATCTATTTTCTTGATTAGACTGTGGGTCCTTCCCCAATGTGACCGTGATCTATTTTCTTGGTGGATTGTGTGTCCTTCTCCATCATGACCATGATCTATTTTCTCGGGTGGACTGTGGTTCCTTCCCTAGCATGACCATGAGGTGACCATGAGCCTGTTTTCTTGTGTGGACTATGGGTTCTTCCCCAGTGTGACAGTGAGTTTCATTTTAAGGGTGGACTGTGTTTTTTCAAGCATGACTATGCAAAGTATGCTTGTGTGTCTCTGCATCCTTACCCAGCATGATTGTGTTGGCAGATTGATTGTACTGGGTATGAATGTGCTTGTTGACTAAGAAGAGTGGGTCAGTATGTTGTCAGTATGCTTATGCTTTAACCCTCTCTGGATCTCTCTCAAGGTACATAAATTGTTTGTCTAGATTGACTTGTCCCTTCGGTGACAAGATCAAATCTGAAAAATCTAAGTATATGGTTGATTCAAATATTGGTTATGATTATTTACTATTGATATCTACTGTACATTACCTTATCATGTTGTTATTGTACATGGCATTTGATGATTCTCGAGGACCAACTTTAACACAGTGAATAATGGAGCTTTAAGTTGAAAGAGATGGAAATTATGTTTTTTTGGTTTTATTGAAAAGTATTGCTTATCTTGAAAAGTATAGGAAGCTTACTTTATAATTCTCTTTTCCTTTAATGACACATCTAATTCTCATGTCCCTGATCTAAGAATTAGTGCTATTTTTCCTTTTATGTCAGATATTACTTGTTTACCATATGGAATTTATGTAGGTTTTGAGTTGTAGTTACCAGAACAAAAATAGGATATGGATGAAAAAACGTATTCCAGTTCTTAGATTTCTTTTTGGATATGATACATATGGATATGGCCTGGAGGTGTAGTTATTAGTAAGGCAGAAAGCTGGTGGTTGCACATGCACGTTATTCAATATATTGTCTCAACATGCATGAAGACTTTCAAGGACCCTGTTCACTATGCATGGACATATGTTCCACAATGTCTAAGGTATGTGATCTTTGTACTCTATTGAATAAAGAAGTGAATTAAAGTTTAGGATTGGATTGTTGAGAAACCATTTTTTTAAGAATGTCCCTGTAATACTATTTCATGTGGATGGTCACACAACTAATATAATACTTACACTTGTCTAAGCTTGTTTGATTTTTCTAAATGCAACTCTGTAGATAGTGACACACCATTCAATTTCATTGCTGCAGTATCGTTTATCGTCACCTTAAATTTTAATGAGCCTGTCACCTTTTCTGATGAAGGTTCAGCACCATATTTTATAGGGAAAACTTGCTCATACTTGAAAATAGACAACTGCTTAGCTAATTTCCCTTGGTTAAACTTCTCTGAGCCAGACTGCCCATGATCTTTCTTAAGGCCTTTGCTATTTAACTTTGTTGGGGTCGCACAAGATTTATTCACCCTGATGCCCTTTGCCTTGTATTCATATTGCTTAGCCTCACCCTTTTGTGCAACATAAGCCTTGATAGGAGGTGTGCTGATTGAATTGACTTTCCTTGAAGCTAAATTTGAAACATCTTGCTTCTTTGGAGAAGACAGCACTGGTGCAGTCACGCTCTATAGCTTTTGTTCTTCCATTTTTGGATCCGCCAATGATTCAGTAGACATTTTAGCATGTGCACTCCTCTCATCCTTATCTATAATCCGCCAATGAGCCATATTCTTAGAGGACATTGAATCTTCAAACCATGGATCCATCTGCTTCTCCTCTACCCATTTAGTAGGTTCTGAAGAAAACCTTATAAATGATTGATATGAATCTGAAGACACCACAGGTTTCTTACTACCTCCTATTTTGGTTGCTTCTTTTTGGATCAATGTGTCTACTTTGACACATTCCTAAATTCCCTTAACTGACTTCTTGTCATTATCAAATCATTTAGTATAAGATTTTTCAACTACAAAAATCTTGTATGTATCATCATGTCCAGTCACACCAGTTGCCACTGGCTCCACTAAAGTAGTTGCAGCCTCTGCAACACATGCAGACATAGCTTTCTGAACATATCACCCTTCAATTTTTTTTTACAGTTTGGAACCTGAATGCTCTCTTCAGTGTTTCCATGTTTAAAAGATTCAAAATTGTTGACAATGTTATCTATCACTGATTTTCTATGATCTAGGAACTCACGATATTTATCAGCCTTTGGTGGCAGACACATTCAGAATTAGTTTGTGTGTGAGGTCTTGTTGGTAATCAAATCCTTATATATGATCGAACAAATTTCCAAAGCCTTGGATACTATTATCTATGTGCATCATTGAGCAAGTTCCAATCTACATAATAATGGTTGAAAAATATACAGAAAAATTAGTAACTTAGATAGATTCGAGGGGAATGAGCAGACTCAAGGAAGGACCCACACCCTTTGAATTAAACAACATATCAAATCTTGGAGTACACCCTTTGAATTAAACAACATATCAAATCTTGGAGTATATCTCCAACACGGCTTTCTTTGTGCATTTAATAGGGTTTATGTGGTTTGATCATCCTTTGTTCTCTTAGAATTGATAGCTTATACATCCTACAAGGACCATGAGTGGCCATTTGCGTGTCATAAGTCTATTGGGTGACTTTTGAAAACATCCCTTGGTCTTAAGGATGGGTCATTTGATGTTTTCAAGGCAATTTTCATCAATAGAATCATTGTATGTTGGTTGTGAGCATGGTTACACTAGAGTTCTTGCTAAAGTTTGTACCGAAGGTCTCCCACAAGGCATTGAACTACACACTAATGAAATTATTGTGGATATTTCTATTGATAAGTATTCCAATTTTTGTGACAAGTTTAGAAAGCACACACTTCTCTGGATTTTGCTTAAGGCCATCATAATGCTTGGGTTATGGAATTCTAGAGGCCACACAACATAATTTTCCAAGTACCCTAATCCCAACAAAAGGATTTAAATTTTTGTTTTCATTTCAATAAGAGTCATTGTCCTTCTATCTGAGAAAATATATCAGAGTTTCCTGTCGTGAAAAATTGAGGCAAAAAACTTTGTATTATGTATGTTCTAGTGCATAAACAGTGGATATTATCAGTGATTTAGGCCTTAGGTTGGTAGGACAATGAGTTATGTTAATGTCCACATAGTTTGGATGGAAGTTAAGTTGTTGGAAAAAATTTAACCCAAGCAGAGTGGAGATTTCAACAGTGCATATACTGAATGAAAACTAAGTATGATTCCCCTTTGGTCTATAAAGTAAGAGATATCTATGTTGAGTTTCCTGTCATTTCACTACTTCTTGTAGATGGTCATTTTATGATTTTGCTTGGTCTGTCTTAGCATGAGGAGTTTTTGAAACTCAAGCATTCCAAAATATAAATGTTTTTTTCTTGAAATTTACATCTTTTTTTACTGCTCAATATTCAGTTAGATATTTTCATGACCATTTGGATTTTTTGTTGTGTGCTTGAGTCTGAGTAATTAGATATTTTCATGACATTTTTTACTACTCACTATACTTTCTATGATAGTAATTGATGCAAAGAGACTAAGCCCCCTGTGAATTGGAGCAAAGTGCAAACACATTGGAACAATGACAACTCAAATGCATATGTTTTTGCAAATTAATTTATCAAAGGCATCACTCATCATCATATATATGCATTAATCTATTCTTTCATTGAAATTTCCCAGATTGTCATAATTGATTTTCATGTAACACTTCCAAATATCCTAAAATGGTTGACCAAAGATGGATTTCCTTTCCATAGTTCGTAAGGTGTTTTGTCACAATTAACTTTTAGTTAAGCTTTGTTTAAAATATATATGACAGCTCCAACTGCTTCTCTCCAAAATTTCTGAGGTAACTTACCTTCAATAGTCAATATTTTTTGTATTTACCTTTTAAACTTATTGTAATTCACTATTTCTGTTGAATGGTCTCTGAAACTAAGCACTTATTTTTGAATTTTGTGGCAGCTTTGTGCATGGAAAAAAGTATGATCCTAACAAAGAAAGCGCACAGAGAAAGAAGTTGGAGCGCCAGATCAAGCAGGAGGTAAAGGGTGTTTCTCGTGAACTGCGCAAGGATAACTAATTTTTGCAGGAAGTGAAGGCAAGAGAAAGGGCTTTGGCAAAGGAGGAGAGAGCAGAAAAGTATAAGAAAGCAATGGCTTTCTTACAGGAGCAAGAATCTAATTCCAGGTCTAGGCAATTAGGAAGAGGAAAGAAAATAAAGTAGGCACAATGACATGGTCTTTATCATTGTCACCATAGAATCTGGAAGCTCATTTAACTTTGGAAGGCAGTTTTTAGTATAGGTTACATTGGCATGGAATCGCATAGAGGCTTTTTCAAACAGTCAATCAAGGGAGTTACATTTGACTG
>LPNX010673609.1:56250-74213 GCA_001517045.1 Pseudotsuga menziesii | reverse complement strand
TATATATATATATATATATATATATATATATATATATATATTTGACTGGTTCAGTGATCTGGATTTGACATTTTTCTTCATTGACATTTCTGGAAGAAAAATAAAGAACAAAATATAGATTAACTTGTAAATTTGCAATGTGTTTAACAAAATTAAATAATAGTGGGCTTGAGTAGGATAACAAGGTGATGTGAAGGGTTTGTACTGGTGATGTGAACCAGGTTGTATGGTCATCCCTCTATGTCAAAATCTATGGCATGCTTCAAGATGTGTGCAGTCTTAGCAGCAGTTTGATCCTTGCTTCTGGTTTGTGCCCTCACAGCACCAATGCCTTTGTGATCTCCCTTGGCTCTGGTGCTATTGTGACATAGCACAGTATAGAGATTTGGATATATGTTATAGCACAATACACAAAGATAGGGCACAATACAGACTCCAGAGAGATATGGAAATCCATTTCCCATATCGCCAGGTCTGTGAACACTGACAAAACTCACAAAATTATCGACATCTCTATGATGTGCCTTCTTTTGAGAGCTTTAATTTGGAAGAGCACTCATCTTAGTAGTCTCTCGCATGGTCATATAAGGGATCGGGCCATAAAAAAAACCTGGGTGGTGTGATGTTGAGAACAATGGGATAGTGCCTATGACACCATGAATGGGGTCATTGCAATGCATGGGCTCTTTGATGGCCTATAACTAAAAAGGAAGGCCTACTTCCCTCCATTATTGTCAACAACATCATTACGGTTTGTCTGAAGGTGTATATCACGTGTATATAGCAAAACCAATTGGGTATATCTGATATCTGTCAAAAAACAGTTGGGTATCTATGCAGTGAAGAGAAATCATTGAATTATAGTCTCAGCTAATAATCATTTGCTTCTATATTGTTGAAAAATGTATTGGGGATACAGGGGTTTCTCTGTGAAGGTCACTAGGTATACATAGGTATTTTCTGTGAAAAAATTTTCGGGTATACAAGGTTTTTTCATGTGAAGATTCATTTGGTGTAGATGGTTTTTTCTTGTGAAAATTCATTGGGTTTTCATAAGTTTTTTTGCGACAATTCATTGGGTACACAGTTTCTTTTTTGTAAGTATCATTTGGATTTTCAGTGATGAGCAGTAAGTGGAGAAAGGAAAAATGTGCCCTGGCATTGAATGGTTTCAGCAGGCATAGGTGCACCTCTCATTCTAACCTCTGTTTCCATCAAGTTCTCCTTCCCCTCTAGGCTATGAACAAGCAGCAGGACCTCCAGGGTGGGATTAATGTTTTGATATAATCTTTGCTTTAATTCATTCTCTCTCTCTCAGACTTTTCTTTGTGTCATTTTTGTTTTATGATGCAGACTTACTTTTACAAGCACAAAAGTATAAATCTAAGTTTCATTTTATTTGATATTTTGGGAAAAATCTAGCTTTTTGTTAAGGCTCTTACCATGAGCAATTTCTAATTTCTTCTCCTTTGGTCTAGTAGCAAAAAGAATTGTTTCACTAGTGGTAACGCATACTCTGCTCCGTCACAATTCTCATTCTAAATGAGGGAATAATTCTCTTTACTTATGGGTGCACATTGGACAGTTGATCACACATAAAACAACACCATGTTTTCAGGGCAGCATATTTGAGGCATAATAAAAGTAATGGTAATAGGATTGGCACTTGGCAGTTCTCAAAACTGCTCATTTGAAGCACTTAGGCCTATTATGAAACTATAAATGCTCCACGCCTCTGTCCTCTCATAAGTAAAGAGTTATCAATACTTAAGATGTCCTTGGGTATTTCCAGGAAACCCTGAATGAATCTTGAGACCAATGAAGTGGAGGGAATTTTGGTGCATTTTGGGTATCTTGTGATCAATAGTCATGGTTTTGTTGACCATAGTGGGAGCAACAGGATAAAAATCACTGCAAAACAAGCAGTATTCTCTCTTGATGAAGTGCCCAAATACTCATACAATATGTTCTTGATGTAAATCTAGGGTAAGCAACCGCTGTCCAACGTACAGTTGCAATCTTGGTAATATTAGGTGCTTCGATCTTGATACAGAGGCGCCATAACTTGCTTGTAACTATCAAAGCTATGATTTTTAAATAAACATGTTGTGTTACCCCATATCCGCATGGGAGTACCCTACAGCTATTCTGGGCATTGTTACATCAGGGTTGGGATTTCAAAGAACCTTGGGCTTGAGCAACAAGCAAAAATATTAGGGTCTGGGTGAATTTCCAAGCAATCAGGGCCTGGGAAGTCCTTTGAATTTAGAACAGTCACTTGCAGCATTTGGAGAGTCCTGGGGATAAATCAACATCATAGCAATAGATAAGTGCATCATCAAAATATGGGCAGTAAACCCTATGTTATGAACATCTTGTGATGATAAACAACAAGGCTATAATTGATGTTCACCTTCATACAGATCCAAGACTTTATCCTCGGTAGATCAATGGATTGGATGGATATAGGATTCACCTGTAAGGGATGTTTATACCTTTTTTATGTAGGATATCACATTATCACTGCAATTCTAACCTATGTAGCAGCATGCAAAACAGGAGGGTGTCTTTAGTGAAATGATCCTCTACAACCAGTGAGTTTCTAAAGCCTGAGGCATGGATAGTAAGCTAAGATTCCAAATAGAAGTTCCATACATGTTTTGGGAGTTCTGAGCTTTCCGAAGGTGGTTCTAAGAATGGTAAAGGCATGAGAGGGGTGCTACAACAACATCAATAAATTATGGGCACTCAATATCTTCATTCAGCAGTAATGAGGCAAAGCATCAAATGATTGACTGTTCTGAGAGTTCATATTATCCCCCTAAATCAACAAATACATATGATTATTTTTCTTATCTGAGCAGGGATTGGTGGGTAGAGTTAGCTTTATTCCTCAGAGGATCAGAGAATCATGAAAATCACTGTGGAAATCTAAGGCAAGGAAAAGGTCGAAGACATCTATCCTAGCAGTTTAAGAATTTCATTTTGATCTGAGGTATGTTGACTAACATTAAGTTTGAAAGTTAAGTCTGAAAGTGTGTTGGGGATCCATCTTAAGTCTGTCAATTGGGACATCTTAAGGACTGATAGTAAAGAGCAGTATAATAATTTATTCAGGGTGTTAAGCAAATAATAAAGTGCTAAAGGACAGGAAGGGTGTTAAAAACACTCAGAGTTAGAATATACATAGAGCAGCATATTTAGCAACAGAAACAGATGCTTTTGATCAAGAAAAGTACCATGAGAAGAGGCACCTACACAGTCAAGACATTTGTTGCCTATCTAAGTATGCTTTCATTTGATGCAAACATTGCAACACCAATCAATCCATTCTTTAGCATTAGTGAGGACCATTGACACCAATCAATCCATTCTTTAGCATTATGGTAGAACCATTAATATCATTCAATTTCATTGTCTCCATGAAGTTTTCAACTATAGATCGATGATGTTTGGTGTACACCACACCTGAAAGATCTGTCAAGTGGTATGAATCCATCCTTGCTGGTGATAACCATTGTTACTTTTCAATTCAATCTATAAGAAATATAACCATTGAATCCAGTCTATAGCCTTATGGGAGAATCATTAGCACCATTCAATTTGGTTTCCTTTGGCTTAGAATCCATTATGTAGTATGTATTCTACCAAGGTTGCTCAGAACTTATACCTAGCCCAATTGGGATTGTGGTGGAACCATTTGCACCATTCAATTAATTTGCCTTCAGCTTTGAATTCATGAGTGGGGTATCTATTCCACCAAAATTTCCTAGAACTTCCACTAGCCCTAGATTTTGTTGGCTTTGTCTTAAAAGACATGAGTGGGTTATCTACTCCATCAAAGTTACCGCAAACTTGCACATCTCCCCAATGGCACTATTGGTGCTATGAGAGATCTATTAACACCATTTAGTTCATTTTATTTTGGCTTAGAATCCACGAGTGGGGTATATTTTCTGCTACTATTGCATGCACTGGAGCACATCCATGTTACTCGATAGAACTTGAACCCTAGTGAGGGCTATATCATCTACCTTGTTTCCCCAACCTTGCAAACCACTGTCAAAAAACCAAGACCCTATTGATATAACTCCATTTGAACAATGCAACATATCATTATAAAATTTGGGGCAGACAAATATAAGGACCCATGTTTCTCAGGAGCTTGCAGTACAAGTGTGTTGTTGAAGCTAGTAACATAGCAGAGTTGATCAAATCCAACTATGGAAGGACAATCTGGACCCAATTATATCTATAACGATGTGGTAATGAACACCTAATTATTTTAGATCCTAACGAAAGTTTTCAACTCGTTCTTGTGGTTATTGTCGCAGATAGTATCCAGATATCAGAATTCTTTCTATCAGTTTTTACTAACAGTTTGCTATCAGCTTTTAGATAAAGCTTATGCCTTGTTCTGATGCTTTTTTATGTTAACTATATGGTACTTGATAAGCTTGCTGATGATCACCATATTGACCTCTGAATTATGGTGGCCCTGTCCCTTTTATCTGGACTTCCATGGGCATTTTGAGGATGAAGTATCCAGTCTCACACTCTATGATGAGGGCCTTTATCTAGGATGTTCTTATCAATATTTTGTTTTGATCCTTCTGTGTCACTATTTGAGTCAAATGGCTTGTAGGATGCGGGCATGTTGAGAAAATATACTCTCATAACAAACAATCAATATCTTCCCCAATATTTCAAAAATATTCTAGTCTTCCTTGAGCATATTTCAAACATAGTTCTAATCTAGTGCACATTTTGTTTGTTTGGCATGCATGATAATTGTAAATTAAGAATTTTTCCCTCATCTCTGATCAATTCAAACATATTTTTCTTTAAAACTTCATTTAGGGTTAGAATGGTAATTCCATATTTTGACTCTCTAAATGCAAAAGTTTCACATTACTGTTTTCAAATTTTCATGCACCAGGGGTCAAATTTTAACTCATTAGGTTAGCATTGCAGGATATTGCTTTCTATTTTTGTTGTTTTTTCTCATTGCAAACACTCTGTTCTTTGGCCGCTAATTGGAGTCTGTGGAATTCTCTTGTCATATATTTTGCGTTCTAGAAACAACATTTGAAAGATTTTGGAGATCATGACAAGAGTATTGCAACACTTCTAACCATTAAAAAGTCTTGGTGACAGTGGTGCAGATGACCCTACTTAACATTAAGATTGTGATTTTTCAAAGCATTAAAAGGACTCACTTTCAGTGGTATAAATGACAATTATGATTTTTCAAAGCATTAAAAAGACTCGGTGCCTTTGGTATATATGGTAGTTGTGATATATCAAATCATTTAAAGGACTCCATGGCAATGGTATAAATGAAATGTTATTGTTGAACGTAACCTTGCCTTTATGATAGCTACTTTTTTCAGTTTGCTTATATTAAATCTATCCTAGTTAGTAACCGTGTGCTTTTTTTTTCTCTTTGGATGTTTTTGTTATCATGTTATGCTATGGTAAACTCAATTACCCTTGAGGCTCACAATTTAAGCTTTGAGACTCCATTACCCTTGTTACTGTAAAAGTTTTCATTTTCCTTTATATTTCTTGTTTTACCCTTTTACTTTTTATTTTATTTCATATTAACATGAATGGTTTCATGATGTTTGAGAGGGATTCCAATTTCATTGGACTTCATATGAGGAAAATATAATTTCACATCCCATCCGAAATTCGGCAAATTCAACAATTTTTCAGGATTTTCAACATTTTAGGCTGGAATTCTATAAATGATTTGTTCTTCATAACCTTTGCTTGGTATGCCCTTGGTAACAAGACATGCTCGCTTAGGGATGAAACTACCATCTAGGCATATTGACCAATATGTTCCAGAAACCACCTTTATGCTAGCCAATTTGATAGAAGAATTGGACAGTGTTTATTGAACCATAGTTGAATTGTTGAACTTGGTATTATTTGATGTATTTCAAACTATTAGAAGTTTTAATTTATGTTTCATTTTTTTTAGACAAATTTCAAGTGCCAAATTTTATATTATCTAATTTGATAAGATGGATAAACTATTATTTTGTAGATTTCATGCATGTAAACTTAATTTTCACCACATTTCTTTTGTATTTTGACTTTTGTTTCTATTTGCTGAATTTCATTAAGTCTTCAGACAAGTTTTGTTGAGTCCCAAGTGTTAGTTTTTATACCTCGAAAGTGTCCTCTAGCCATGGCACAAATGTTACAGACGTGGGTGTACATCGCAGTTGCAGCTGCAGTTAGTACAGCTTCTGTTAGGGAAAAGTCTTCAGTCTTGTATGACACATTTATTATGGAAGACAATATTGTGTTATAAAGGGACTAACAGTTCTAATTTTGGTAGTCTATATTTAGCAGTTTGCTTTCCCAGATTTAGGAAAAGTAGTTTTTCTAGAATTAGTCACTTTTCTGCTTTTGAGTTGACTTTTCATATTTATGTAAGTACTGTTTTTAGGTTTCTTTTGTCTAGATTTAGATAAAGTGCAAGAGGGGAACTTAGTCTTAGAGAGGAGGTGCAGATCTGAAGGAGGTTGTTCTTCTTGCTGTAGCACTCCATTAAAGACAATTTCTTCATGCATGTTGAGGATTCTAATCCCAAGGCCAAAAATAGACCAAGAGTTGGAAACTGATTCAAGGGATGGATCTGCTTTATTGTAAATTGTAGATGACCTTCTTGTACTATATAAGATGGCTCAGGGTAGCGTTTAAGAAATCAGTGTTTTTCTTTAGTTCAAAGTGAAGAAGTATGGTTTATCTAAAGCAGTGTATTCAGTTTTCTGCAAAAATAAATAGTGGTGTGATTTGGGACAGACTTGTGAGAATTTTGTTATGTATTTTCTAAAGTATGAGTTTTAGTTTCTAGCATTCAAATATAGAAGTTTTGATAGGTTGCAAAGGTCAAAGTTACCTAGGGGTTTAGGGGATTCTTTGAATACATAATATGTTGCCATGGTCTAGGAAACCTAACATTGTAGAATGCATGTGAGGTATCATGTTAATATACTAGGTAGAAATATAAAGGGGTATAAAAAATGTAAATGAAAAAATGGATACATGCAATATATAGTGAAAATAGGGGTTTTTTTTAATGGGAAGGCATATTGGGAGGGGGTTAAAACAAACGATTTTGGGAGGTATTTTCCAATATTTTTTGAAAATAGGGTAATTGTTTCATATGCCACGAACGAACGTGCTATGGCATGGTTTCACTAAGTGAAGACCCCGTGTGTTTGTAGTTGTGACTTCATTTTCAAATATGTAGGTGTCATTGTTTGCAACTATGTTTTTACTTCACTTTTGTCTTCTTTTCTCCTAGAAGGGTAGATACAAAAGATGTAATAATTTTCAATATGTCTCTTTTAATATCTTCTTTGATTCTTTTTCCTTCTTGTATAAAGTAATAATTGTAAATAACACAATTATTAAATAATTATTATTAAGTAATTATTATTATTATTATTATTACTATTATTAATTACTATTATTATTAAAATTTTAATAATAACAAATATAATATATTACCTATTATTATTTAAAAATAATAATATAGTATATATATTTTTAGTGAATTGGGTCGAAAGGTTTTTTGAAAAAATATATAACAATAACAAATTTTGTTATTACTAATAGTATTATTGATATATATTTTTTATGAATGGGTGGGAATTAGGGTTTAAACCCTAGAATTAAAAAACCACTTATTAAAACAAAATTGTGGGTGGAGAAACCACTAGTGGTTATACTCTTTTATTTTTACTTTATTTTCTTTTTTTTTACATTCCTTTTTTTATGGCAATCTTCCTTCTTCTTCTCTCTTTTTTTTTACTTCTTCCTTTTTATTTTTTCTTTTGACTTTATTTTCTTTTTTTACTTGGTCAAAGACCATGAATTTAGGGACTCCCTAGGATTATGATTAAAAATCACGATATGGCAAAAGGCCTAGATCACAAACTAGCTCTGATACCAAATGAAGCAAATATTGATTCACTTCGCACAATCAATATTACCCGAACACCTCGAATATTCGATAAGCCATTAATAGGACAAATATATATTGATAATTGGATAGATAAAAATATTTTTTACAAGAATTAGTGTCGAGTATTTTATACCCTAAGTGGTAAGGGGCATGACTTTTCAAGTGACCTCTTGATTAATTAATTAATTACCCTAATTAACCTACTTAGTATTAAATGTTAATATTTATAACATTTATATTTGTTAAAAATTTTGTGTCTAAAATCAAAAGAAGGTGGCCATGTAAGAGAAGGGATCCTCGAGTAGCATACTCCAGATACAATATTTGCTTTTACTTGGAAGAACAAGGTGGACGCATCAGCAGGCCAGACACACTGGGGCATCCAAACAAAAAAAACATTTTAGCAATGCACATTTGTATTCCACCTTATGTATGAGAACTATGTCCAATCAGAAAATGGAAAAATTGCAAGAATCCTTCAGTAGGTCATGGATACACCACCTACTGTCAGATTAGGATAACAAAGTGTAGGCAACTGAAGAAAAAAATGGAAGAAAGTTTTGCTGCTCTAGAATTATATTGATATTTTGATGGATTGAGAAAAATTGGGCAAAAAATGCTAAGAAAACAGAAAAAATTTATTTTATATTGTACATTTACTAATTACTTTTCCCTTCTATTTTTTTCACAGTAAAAGTATTTTCAATGGAAAAACAGTTGATCATAAAAGGGAAAGCATAGAAAATTTGAAAATTTGCACACATGTGATGTCTTCAATTTCTTGGGTAGACTCTCCAATTAAAGTTGCCACTCTTGACCCTACCACTTACTCACTTCCTCAATGGAGGGTATTCATCTGAAAATGAATTCTTGTGACAAACTTTTGTTGTGGATTGTTGACGTGAACTCCATGACATCTAGTGGAATTCTAGTACCATCTACCCAAACATCCAAATCAAATGTATTCTCAATGACAGGAAGAGTCGCTTCAGAAAGACCAAGAATGTATCGATATCAATGGATTGGAACTTGAAATACCGGATATACTTCTTCAAAAACTCATCGAACACAGGGCACCCAACCTGCACTCATAATTGTATAGGTATCAATGGATTGAGTTTTTACTATTACATCAATGGAAAGAGAAAAGGAAATGGTATGCTCTATGTCTAATTAAGTACATTAAAAAACATTACCAATAAGATACTTTATAAAATGAAAAATAAACAACAAAAATGAGCAGCATGATTTTGAATTTGAATTTGATTTTGATTTTCAGTTGATAAGATTTATGGCACAAACGCACCTATACACTTGGTAGGCGCCCATGTTCTTTCAAGACTTTGGGAGTGCATAATAATACATCGTATACAAGATCAAATCTCCTGACCCTGAACAACCAATGAAAAGCGAAGTTGAAAGACATGAAAGACAAAAAAAAAGTGAGGCATTTTATTGCATAGATAAACAATGGACATATGGCAGTTAATGGTTCGACGAAGGGATGACGAAGACTGAACGGTGTATTCAAAATGCACCTCAAGAAAGACCCTCGGAGAAATAACACCTAACAACGTAATTATTATATAATTTTTCTGACCATATCTCCACCAACTTTAAAAGTTTTAAATTCAAATCACTATACTAAAAAGCCATACACGAATATGATATGTCTAATCACCCTATTACATGTATAATAGAAGAGTTAATAAATTTATATGTCTTTAAAGGGGATCAAAGGAATACATTAAGGGAGGCCAATCCAATGTTGATGCCATGAAAGAAGAACCACAACATGTTTACAAATTACTAAAAGATATGTCGATACCCTTAACAACATCGTTATGGGGGTTTAAGTTCCACATGTTTGTTCTCACATCATTCTTTTCTTAGCACCACTTATGTGGAGTCCAATAGAGTCCAATAGGTGTGGATGTCTTTATTTCAAAAATTAAAATAGGACATCAAAAGAGATAAAGACATTAAGATAGCATATGAGGCTATTTCATTTTCTTGTCTGGATTATGTAGAAAAATGGTGTTGCTATTGAAAAATAAATTATGATTTGAGATAACTTCATAAAAAGAACTGATATTGGACCAAATTATTGCATTTCATGCAAAAGGGATGTTGAGAAAGTCGACCATATGTTTGTTCAATGTATGTTCACGCACCAAGTTTGGATGCAAGTTACATAAAAATTGAATTGTTTTGTTGGCTAAGATCAAGGATCTTTTGAAGTATTTTTATCTCAGTGGGTTGCAAATACTGGTTCATTTAAAAATCTACATTTTGTATATTTCTTGGGGGATTTTGAGCGACATGAATTTAGTACTCTTTGAAAATGGCCGAAAACATATTAATAGATTGTGCTCTAAAATAGTGGCAGTATTTGAATAATATCATAGACTTGGGAAAATAGTCTCTCAGAAGTTATTGATGCTCCTCACTTTTCTATTTCTGGTCTTGTTGGTTTTTTTGGTGTTGCTTCTCAATTGAGGCAATGTGGTTCTGGTATGGTTATCATTTCTAGAAATAAACATTGTTTTCTCTATTCGATGGGTTGTGGCAAAGAAACAAATGCAAGAGAATAAATTTTGTGTCTTTAGGGGATTCTTCTTTTTGCTTCATTCAAAGGTTTTCTATCCTTACAAGTGGGGGGTGACTCCAGAGTGATTATGGATTGGGATTATGGGAAAGCTAATTTACAGGTCACTTGCATGAAGCATTAGAAATAGCAAGTCATAGAAATGCAGGGAAAGTTTCAAAACTTACATTTCATACATATTTTTCGTCAATTCAACTTTCAAGCTAATATATTGCCCAAAAAAACTATTGGACAAGTGGAGGGAATCCTCTTCTTTGAAGAAGAACATGACAATTAGGTGGTGACAAAAGGCTCTCTCCAGGTCTACTATGTCCTAATTTTCGGATAGTGATACTTGGTTTTGTTAAGTCTTTAAGGCTTATAGATGACTGTTATATGTAACTTTCAGGAATTTCTAAGCAGATAAACCTGTTTTGATCATTCTGTGTATAAAGTTAGGGATGTGGTTTTGGTTTGTGTGAATATTTATCATAATATTTCTTCATATCCTTTTAAGGATTATGTTGGTCTTAGTCTCTGATTGACGTTTTGCTTCTGTGAAAGTTAGAAAGTGAGTGTTATATAGTCCCGAAAAGTGTATTAACGAAAATTGAGCACACATGAACTGTAGTTGTTATTTTTTATTCAAGATTTTGAATACACATGAATTGTAATTGTTATTTTTTATGTGGATCCGCGAGTAATTAATATTTCAAACACTCCCCCTTAATTGTGAGCATATGGGGATTTTAAAACAAAATATTACAAAATGTTTCAGAGCTGAAACTTGCTCTATTTATGACAAAATTCACTGTGTAGAAGTTGTCCTTCCTAAATAACTTCTAGATACTAGAAGTATCCCTTGCCAATGCCTTTGTAAAAATTTCTACTAGTTGATCTTCAGAGTTACAAAATTCTAAACAAATTTATTTATTGTTCACCAATTCTCTTATGAAATGATACCTTGTGTCATTTTGTTTGGTTCTCTTGTGAAACACATGATTATTTGATAGTGAAATGCATGGATTGTTTTCTCATAAAATGGTTGTTGGTTCTTGCTGGTTCTACGAAAGGTCTTTTAAAATTCTCCACATCCAAACATCTTGACATGCGACGCTTGTAGCTGCAACATACTCTGCTTCTGCTGAAGACAGAGTCACTATGGGTTGTTTCTTTGAATCCCACGACACAACACCTGTATCAAATGAAATGCATACCCAGATGTGCTCTTCATGTCATCTGTGTTGCCTCCATTGTCACTGTCAATGTATCCAATGAGTTCAAAATTCTTTGAGGTTGAATACTATGCCAAGGTACTTTGTGCCACTTACATACCTCAGAATTCTTTTACCTTCTTTCCAATGAGAGTATTTTGGTGACTCCATGAATCTTGAGATCATACTTACTCCATACATGATGTTTGGTCTCATTGTTGTTAAATACATAAGGCTACCAACAAGCCTTTTAAATAGCATGTGATCTACGGTTGATCCATCATCATCCTTGCTCAATTTTAAACCTGTTATTACTAGTGTTGGGTATGTCTTACAATTAGACATATTAAATATCTTTAAAACTGCACTTGTATACTTTGACTATGATATAAAAATACCACTTTCAGACTACTGGACTTCAATGCCAATAAAAAACTTCATGAGGCCCAAATTCGTCATTTCAAATTCAATTTCCATGACTGTTCTAAATTCTTTTATGCAAAAATCACCAGTAAATATTAAATCATCTACATACAGGCAAACAATCAACATGTTACCTTTCTCATTAACTTTGGTGTATAGTGTCGATTCACTTTCACTTCTATGAAATCCATTTTGGTGAGCTAGGAATAAATGCGACTGTACCAACCTATCAAAGCTTACTTCAAACCATAGAGTGCCTTTTTCAGCCTGTACACTTTGTGTTCTTGTCCTGGAACTTCATAGCCTTGTGTTTGTTCGGCATATACTTCTTCATCCAGATAACCATTCAAGAATTCTGATTTAACATCCATTTGATAAACAAACCATTTGTTTTGTGCAGCAATGCCAAAACAGTTATGACAGTACCCATACATGCAACTGATGCGAAGGTTTCATTGAAGTCTATACCGAGTTGTTGTGTGAACCCTCTTGCAACCATTCTTTCTTTTTGCTTCTGCACATTCCCATCAACATCTTTCTTGGTATTGTAAATCCATTTGACGTTGATCACATATTTATATTTTGGTACATCTAACAGCTCCCATGTTTGATCCTTCTCAATGCATTATATTTCTTCATCCATGGCCTGTACCCATACTTCATCTTTGACATATTCCTCAAATGTTAGTGGATCATCTATTTGAGAAAATAATACAAAGAGAGAAAATGAATTTGGTGCACGAGCTTCATATATTTCACATAGACTTCTTATTGTCATTGGATCTGTTGATGTCAACCTCGATGAACAGCTTGATGGATTATGTTGTCCTCTTGGTGTGCTTGTCGGCATAGCTTGAGCTACGAATTGTGTTGATGTTCCTTGTGTTGAACCATGTCATGGTTTCATGAGATTATATGGTGTTACGACCGGTTGAATTACATGTGGTGTTTGAACCACTTCCTCCGTCATGTCATCACGGTCGACATTCGACACAATCTTGACATTCTTCTCAACGGTTCCATCCCATGATTCATTCTCAGCGAATTGAACATCGTGACTGATGATTAATTTCCTTGTGACTGGGTCATACAACTTGTATGCTTTTGTGTCTTCAGAGTAGCCAACATAAATATATATCTGTCCCTTCTTTACTAACTTCTTTCTCATCTCATCTGGAACATGAGCATATGCAACACAACCAAAAACTTTTAAATGAGAAACATTTGTTGAAATATTGTAGCTTCGAAGAATATTCTATATGTATCTTCTTGTGGTCCCCGATGGTCCTACCGAGAGAACCACTTGCATTACATTGTACCCCGATGCTCCTAATCAGAACAACTAATAAGAGTCATGAGGTAGTCCCCGCTAATTGTAAAGGTGGGTCATTAGCACCCCAGTGTGGTTACTTGAGCCTACATGTGTAACTCGAGCCTACATGATTTAACTCGAGCCTACATGTCAAATGAGTTAACTTAAGTGAACGGATGAATATAAATAGAGGTTTAGTGCTTCTCATTTGTGACACACACACTCTCACTTGTGTAGCGCATTAGTGGAGAAGAGAAGTAGCTGGAGAAGGAGGAGGATCAGGCTTTGATCTCCTTGCTGGTTTTATCTTTTATCATTTTGGGGCATCTATATTGAGGAAGATTTTGCTGGGTTTTTCCCTTTAGGGTTTTCCCAGGATAAATCTTTGTGTTCCTTTTTTTATGGTTGTGCTTGTCTATCTTTCAGCGATCCTGTTTATATGCTTTTGTCATGAAAATGAAATGAAATACTGATGTCTTAGCTAAGCATATGAAAATTTAACATGGTATCAGAGCTAACCTGAGAAGAATACATTGTGCAGCTATAGAAGCTAGGGATTCTTACTTTTTGGGTCTCTCTCCACAATCCATCAGCAAAAGTATGCTAGGATGACTCTCCATTGAAGGGCGCATCTTTCTGTCGAAGCGGGATTCGATTTCGAGCATTTTCAGTTTTCGATGTGGAAATTAGGGATTTCTACAGAAGAGGAATTTTTGAGTGAGACCAGCATAGGATTGTTATCCTCATCAAAACCGAATTTTAGAGACCTAGATCAAGAAATTTGGTTGGGTGAAACTCTGGGAAAGTCAAACCCTACTTTGACCCCAAGCTAGAAAAACCCTAAATACTAAAACTGCTACGTTTTGGTACATTCGCTATATTCCGAGATTGGTGAAGGATCAGGAGCTGAAAATTGAAGGTGCCAAAGATAAAATCCTGATTAACATTATGTCCAAAATTCATCCTCATATTCGTTGTATTCCAGGAGATATGTTCTCTCCACGTTAGGGTTCCAGCCTCTTCCAGAATTCATCCCTAAACAGGACACCTGGGGCGAATTGAACTATCTTGGGCTACAGAGGTCCAAATGGAATTCCTGAAGATGTTCTAGAAAGGGAACTAACTGAAATTTTGGTGGTCTGAATATCAGACTCAGAAGATGAACCAGTGACACGTGGCATGCCATACAACTTCGCTATTATGAACAGTCCTGTAACAGGTCACCTTGGGAAAAGGATCATAAATACCAAATGGTGAAACCTATGGTGTTGGATCAGGAACATGCAAGGTTACCTCAGTACAAAATTTCAGACACAGAGGATCACAAATGTCGGAGATATCATAGAAACAGTAACAGAAATTTTTGTAGAAGAAATTGGAAAATTAGGGCTTCCTGTTCCGGGAGCTTCCCTCCACTGTTTTCAGAAATGGAGTACATTGGACAGCTCCATTTGAAGAGATCTATCTATATATCCAATCAGATCTAAAAGATTCCAAGTTTTGAAATTAGGTTTTTTGTGACAAACCCTAGATCAGCCAGCTCCGGAACCAGGACAGACACCTCAAATCGGTAAGATCTAATCATTTGCTATGTTCATTTGAGGTTCTCATTTCAAAGTGATCTATCACATCAGATTGATGATAAGATTGGTGAAGTTTACAACTTCCAAGCCTAGAAGTAGATGATCTCTTCGAAGAAAATGGATTGGACACCTACATGGGCATAGAGGTTCCAGTTTCAGAGGGAGATGAGGCTAGAAGCCTTTCACAAGAAGAACTTGGTCAAAGAGTAGAAGATCATTGATGATTCAATCATGAATCAACTTGTACTACAAGTGTCTTCCCTAAAGACATCGATGAGGTTTGATCCCTTGACCAAGCTATTTGAAGGGAAGAACATAGATCGGAATATGACATTAAGAAACCAGCTGAAGAATGTGAAGATCCAGAATGCAGAGACCATGCAGTCATAAGGATCTCTCAAATCAAAGAACAACTTCAAGCGGGGAAAGAAGAAGTGAAGAATGCAGAAGTGGTGATGGCCACCTTGAATGGCCTCCCAGGATCATGGAGTTCATTCATTCAAGGAATGTGTTCCAGAAGGAAGTGATTACTTTTAGCAAACTTTGGGAAGAAGAAGAAGCTCGTCTCTGAAGATCAAGCTCTCATCTTCCAAAGAAGATCCCTCAATCAATGAGGAATATGAAGATCTCAACTCTTGAAGAACTTCTTATCCACCTCAGCATTTGGATAAGAAACGATGCTATCATGAATGAAGAAGACGATGAAGCTGAAGACTCAAGAAGGAGTATACCCATGAAACAAATAAAGATAAGTATTCAATTGTCATTTCATGATATTGTTTTGTTATACATTTGATTATATTTAGTTGATGTGTTATGCATGATAGATTGTTTGCATTAATGATTGTATACTACTAATATGCATGTGATAGGTAAGTAGCTCATGGTGCTATACAACTCTCCATTGCTACTTATCAAACCTCTTTGCTGACATATTGGATTAGTGCACAATCTCAATAATGTCATGTTGGAGATGGAAGGCATCTAGAAAGTTTATGAAAGGTCATGAACAACCTCCTACAAGAAAAGAAGGATGAGACTTGTTCCGAAGAACAAGTGATGACAATTCAAGATTCACTCCAATAAACATGAATCTGAAGATCCCAGGGTCAGAGACACCATGATGGAAGAAAGGGCTTCAGAGAGTGGTAGATCCACCTTGAAGGATGAACACCACCATGGGTTCAAGAGATAACTCAAGATGAAGAAAAGAATGCTATGAAAGAAGCTATGATCAAAGAATAACAGTTGATCATGGGGAATGATGTATACGATATGATGGAACAAGTGTACAAATCAAGGTTCGTGATTCTCCCCAGAAAGAATAGACTATGACATGACATACTCTATTGACCAGTATATATCAAGCATAGAACGACTAGTACAGAATGAAGAGGGAAGATGATACTCCACTTCAGGGGGAGTGACTACAGAAAATTATATCTGAGTTTGACATGGTACGACATGATGGATAGCTTTGTGATGGATCAAGACTTTACCAAGAGTAAAGTGGGTTCCAACCTTCAAGATTGAATGCAGAAGACTAGGATATGTTGATGACCTGAGAACACAAACTCATAGAAGATGTTATGATACTAGAATGATGTTTTGGATATAGTACTCAAACCAGAAATCAAGAATGTGGTATCTTCCAAATGGATTTGCAAGATAAGATATGTTGCTAATAGAAGTAAGGTAAGAGTTGTGGCTAGAGTTTTCTATTAGAAAGAGGGAATTAATTCTGAAGAGACACTTACTCCAGGAAGCAAGGTACACTTCCTTCAAAACTATCATGGTAGTTTCTTCCATGATGAAGTAAAGACAAGCCTTCCTTAATGGTATGATTGAGGAATATTTTTACATCGAATAGTCATGAGGATTTGAAGTTGAAGATAGAAGGAATCAAGTATGCAAGTTGAAGAAGGCCCTCTATGGCCTGAAGCAAGCTCCCAGAGCTTGGTATGGAAGAATAGATAGTTTCCTGATGAGCATGGGCTTTGCCAAGAGTAAAGTCGAACCTAACCTTTCCTACAAGGTTGTAGAAGATGTACCTGTCATTCTATTACTATATGTGGATGACTTATTCTTGACAGGGAATGAGAAACAGATCATGGAAAGAAAGAAGAAACTAGCAAAAGAATTTGAGATGAAATAACTTGGGTTAATGCATTATTTCCTAGGTCTGGAAGTATGGAAAAGTTCAGAAGGAATCTTTCTCAACCAGGGAAAGTATGTGGTAGAGATATTGAATAGATTCAATATGTTGAAATGCAAAGTCATGGCCACACCCATGGACTCCAACCTGAAGCTGTTAGCTGATGACTCATTAGAGTTAGTGGATGTGACTCACTACAGACATATCATTGGGTCATTGATGTACTTAACAAATACCAGACCAGACATTTGTTTTGATGTGAACACCTTAAGTCAATATCTTGTTCAACCTAGACGGGTTCACCTAGTAGCTGCAAAACATGTGATGAGATATCTGAAAGGGACTATAGACTTTGGTCTATACTATGATGGTAGCCATGAGTATAGATTGTATGGCTACAGAGATGCAGATTGGGCTGGAAGTATCTCAGAAAGGAAAAGCACATCAAGTATATGCTTTTGTTTGAGGTTTGCTATGAGTTCATGGTTTATCAGGAAACAGTCCAGTGTTTCTCTTAGCACGGTTGAACAGAATACATAGCAGATTGCTCTACTAAGTTGTGAAGCCATATGGATTTAGAAGCTGATATCAGGTCTCTTTGACCTGAACATGGAAACTACAATGATTCTATGTGATAACCATAGTTGTGATGACAAAGAACCTTGTGTTCCGACGTAACACGTAGAAATCCGGTATTTATAC
>LPNX010673609.1:37561-56050 GCA_001517045.1 Pseudotsuga menziesii | reverse complement strand
TTGGTCTTTGAGAATGAAGAGGGATTGTATCATCCCGGGACATCTGTCCATAATAGATCCGGTGACCTCAGTCCTCGAGAATGTGGTAGGATTGCATCATCCTTGAACATTGTCCTAAAGTGATAGGGACTGATTCTCCCGTAATCAATCTGGTGGATTTGGTCCTCGAGAATGTGGTAGGATTGCATCATCCTTGGACATAGTCCTAAAGTGATAGGGACTGATTCTCCCGTAATCAATCCGGTGGCTTAGGTCCTCGAGAATGTGGTAGGATTGCATCATCCTTGGACATAGTCCTAAAGTGATAGGGACTGATTCTCTCGTAATCAATCCGATGGCTTCGGTCCTCGAGAATGTGGTAGGATTGCATCATCCTTGGACATAGTCCTAAAGTGATAGGGACTGATTCTCCCGTAATCAATCAGGTGGCTTCGGTCCTCGAGAATGTGGTAGGATTGTATCGTCCTTGGACATAGTCCTAAAGTGATAGGGACTGATTCTCCCATAATCAATCCGGTAACTTCAGTTGTCGAGAATGTGGTGGGATTGTATCATCCCTGGACTTTAAGTCCAAAAATGATCCAAAGACTTTCTGTCTTTGAGTTGTGTATTGCAGGTTGTTGCTGATGATGATGATGTCGTACTGATCGAAAGATCAGAGTATGATGATGATGACGTACTGATCGAAAGATCAAAGTATGATGATGTACTGATCGAAAGATCAAAGTATGATGATGGCGTACTGATCAAAACATTAGAGTATGATGATGATGACGTACTGATCTAAAGATCAGAGTATGATGATGACAAACTATGATTATGATGTTTCTGATCGAAAGATTAGAGTATGATGATGATGTTTCTGATCAAAAGATCAGAGTATGTTGATGATGTTTCTGATCGAAAGATCAGAGTATGATGATCATGTTTCTGATCGAAATATCAGAATGTGATGATGATTATGATCGACAGATCAGAATATGATGATGATGATGTTGCTGCTGATCGAAAGGGCAAAGTGTTGATGATGATATTGTTGATCGAGAGATCAAAGTACTGAAGATGTTGCTGTTGATCGAAAGGTCAAGTGCTGAATATGTTGCTGCTGATCGAAAGGGCAAAGTGTTGATGATGATATTGTTGATCGAGAGATCAAAGTACTGAAGATGTTGCTGTTGATCGAAAGGTCAAGTGCTGAATATGTTGTTGCTGATCGAAAAGTCAAAATGCTGAAGATGTTGCTGATCGAAAGGATAAAATGCTGAAGATGTTGTTGCTGATCGAAAAGTCAAAGTGCTGAAGATGTTGCTGATCGAAAGGTCAAAATGCTGAAGATGTTGTTGCTGATCGAAAAGTCAAAGTGCTGAAGATGTTGCTGATCGAAAGGTCAAAATGCTGAAGATGTTGTTGCTGATCGAACAGTCAAAGTGCTGAAGATGTCGTTGATCGAAAGGTCCAAGTGCTAAAGATGTCGTTGCTAATTGAAAGATCAAAATGCTAAAGATGTTGCTGATCAAAGACTGAAGATGTTGCTGATGATGAAGACTGAAGATTGAAGATGAAGACTACATGATGTTGAAAAGCTTCCAATGATTTATAAATGTGTTACCCTGCTGATGTTGATGATGTCCCCTATCTCTACTCTTGTTGTTGTTGATGTTACTGTAGAATACCCTTCTCGTTAAGGGGGAGTGTTGAAATATTGTAACTTCGAAGAATATTCTATATGTATCTTTTTGTGGTCCCCAATGGTCCTACAGGGAGAACCACTTGTATTACATTGTACCCCAATGCTCCTAATCGGAAGAACTAATAAGAGTCATGAGGTAGTCCCCTCTAATTGTAAAGGTGGGTCATTAGCACCCCAGTGTGGTTACTTGAGCCTACATGTGTAACTCGAGCCTACATGATTTAACTTGAGCCTACATGTCAAATGAGTTAACTTAAGTGAATGGATGAATATAAATAGAGGTGTAGTGCTCCTCATTTGTGACACACACACTCTCACTTGTGTAGCGCATTAGTGGAGAAGAGAAGTAGTTGGAGAAGGAGGAGGATCAGGCTTTGATCTCCTTGCTGGTTTTATCTTTTATCTTTTTGGGGCATCTATATTGGGGAAGCTTTTACTGGGTTTTTCCCTTTAGGGTTTTCCCAGGATAAATTTTTGTGTTCCTTTTTTATGGTTGTGCTTGTCTATCTTTCAGTGATCCTGTTTATATGCTTTTGTCATGAAAATGAAATTAAATACTGATGTCTTAGCTAAGCATATGAAAATTTAACAACATTTTGATTCATACCTATCCATGCTTCTTGAGGAACCTTGTTCTTCACGTTGTTTTTCGGACACCGGTTCATAATATATACAGCAGTTGCGACTGCTTCAACCCAATTTTCATTTGGAAAATGCTTGGTTTCCATAATGCTCCGCGCCATTTCCATAATGGTTTTGTTCTTTCTTTCTACGACACCATTCTACTGAGGTGTGTATTGCGCAGTGAATTGCTTATGTATGCCATGGTTTTTGCAGAAATTTAAAAATTCATTTGAAACATATTCATCACCTCTATCTGTCCTTAATATTTTGATGCAGTGTCCACTCTGGTTCTCCACGAGTGCCTTGAACTGCTGAAAACAACTAAATGCATCAGATTTATGTTTCAGAAAATATACCCATGCTTTTCTTGAGTAGTCATCAATAAAACTAAGAAAGTAATTGCATCCTCCTATGGATGATGTTTACATTGGGACACAAATATCAGAGTGCACAATCTCAAGTGGTGTGCATGATCTATATGACTTTTCGACTGGAAAATCCTCTCTATGTTGCTTGCCAAAAATGCAGCATTCACAAACTCTCTTTGGTTTTTCAATCAATGGCAATCCTTTCACCATATTCTTTGTGTGCAGTAGCTTCGGCCCACCAAAATTCAAATGTCCAAATCTGAAATTCCACAGCCAGGAATCATCCTAAACTTATGTTTGAAACACTACTTGAATTTCAGCGCGGTCATTTTCTTTCTTATCGCAATGTACGGCTGCTTCTATGTTTTCTACCTCGAATGAAGCTCCTGATTTTTCCTTTCCTTTCATGTCTGGAACTATCCTCAATTGAAACAAGTGATTGCTTGTCAGTGGCACTTTTGCTATCAGTTGGTTGCTTTGACGTGTGTCTTTAATCACATAGTGATTGTCCTCCATGTAAAAATTGTAACCTTTTTGTATAAGTTGTCCAATAGTCAACAAATTGTTTTTCAGTCCTTCGACATGATAAACATCAGGAAAAAACTTTCACTCCCCTTGATTGGTTAGAATACCAACAGTATCTTTTCCCAAAAAAGTGACTTGGACATTATTTCTAAGTGTAACATCAGTTTGAACTGAATTATCTAGACTGGAAAACAAACTGAAATTACCAGTCATATGATTGTTGCATCCTGAATCTAAATACCATATGTCACATGGAATTTCTTAGACGGTATTGCATTCAATTGTGGATGTGCATTCCATCAACATTGTGCTCGACGAAGTGTTGGTGTTCATCAACAGGTTCTGGCTTTTCTTTCCTTGTTCATACTGTTTCTTCCTGCATTCATATGCGTACTGACCAAATTTATTACAATAAAAACATTGAATTTTTTATTTATCAAACCTGTGACCACTTGCATGACTTGGGTTCTGATTATGTCCTCTATCTGCAACATTCACGGGACTATTGTTGTGTCCTCCTCTTGAGAAGTTTCTTCCTCTGCCTCTAGAATTATTTATGCCCTTGCCTCTTCCACGGCTTATGGATGATTGTGCTGCAATGCACCTTCCAATGATATATTTGATCTATTGATTATGTGTTCATGATTAATGAGTGAGGCTTGCAACTCATCAATGGTAAACACCGACATATACTTTTTTTCTTCCAAGGTCACAACCAAGGATTCAAATCTTGGGGGAAGACTTCTAAGAATTTTTTCAACAACCCTTTGGTCTTCTATATTTTCTCCATGATTTTTTAGTTGATTTATCAAACCAACAACTCTAATGTAGAATGATTCTACTGACTCTGTTTCTTTCATTGATAGAGATTCAAAAATATCTTCTCAGAATCTCCAACTTGGAAGTCTTTACCTTGTCCAAGCCTTGATATGCGGTCTCCAATGTGTCCCATGCCTACTTAGGGGTAATTGTTGTTGCTACTCTTGGGAATATGCTTTCATGCATGGCTTGGTGTATATAGAATAAAGCTTTTCCATCTTTCTTCCTATGTTCCCTCGGGGCATATTTCTCAGCTTGTGTGAGATTTTTATATGCCACCTGATCTACTAGTTCTGCATAACCATTATGAACTATCTCCCAAACATATTAACCTTTGAACAAAGCCTTCATTGTTAGAGAACAATATTCACAATTCTTTCCTGTGAAAATTGGAGTTTGTAAACTTGACATGTGTGAACCAGAAGTGGAAGTCATTTTTAATTTTTAAATTTCCTCAGAAAATTATTTTTTCCCTTTTAAGACAAGGTTTATTTCCTAAACCTGCTCCGATACCAGATCTCGGGAAAGGTGGTTACTTCAGCGGTAGACTTGAGTTACTGCGCAGTTATAAAATTTTCCTTGCCCTTTTACTTTAATGGAAAGTCTTGCGAACAAAAATACTTGCGGCGGAATTACTACGGCAGAGTTACTGCGATGGACTTTTAACCCGACACACTTTTTATCTCGACAAACTCACTTGGCTTCGACCGAATTTTACTGCAACGGGATTTAGGTTGTGACCAACTTGCACTTCGACAAAACAACTTTTGGTCCAACTATATAAAAGGGATATTTCTTATTCTAAAGACTTAGGATATTAAAAACACTTTTCACTGACAGTAACTTGGGATAAACTGTGACACAACTATATTGCAACTCACTCACAATATCATGTAACAACAGAGAACTATATCTGTAAATATAAACTTGGAAATTTACCAGTATGTTTCACCTTTTACAGAGCTTTAGTTCTCAATACTTTCACAAAACACAAAAGCTTGATCTTTAAACTCTTCACAGAGTTTTTCCTTCTTCTTCTCCGCACTTCTCTTCTCTGTATATCTATCTGTCTGTCTCTGTATGTATATATGTGTCTATCTATTTGTTTGTATTTCTAATTACAATATATTTCTTCTTATAGAAAACTTCTACATACTTACATTAAAGACTGTAATAACTATCTAACAAGAAACTTTGCTTCATAAATTATGATTCAACTGACTTATATATGAAAGACGTGAACTCTTCATCATGTGAGACTGTCTAATAGAAACTAACCTGCTACAAACTCTGACAGGGTCGGCTGATTTTCTATGTGGATCAACAAGTAATTAATATTTCCAACAATTTTAACAAGAAGGAGCTTAAACTGCCATTTTGACAAGGGAAACTCAATACATGTATATTCCATTAAGGTTGAACGACCTGTGAAAAAAATATACAAAAGCAGCATATGTCTGTTGCTCTTTTTAAATAGAACAACATAAGTACAAAATATCGAAACAACCATGTACAAATCGCTCAAGCAATACACAGTTTCTATACATTGTTAAGGAAGCATGTATATAAATTATGAAATAAAATTACCGATGGATTTGTAGCATGGTTTTAAAACAATACAAGGGCATTTTCTGTAGGGAAAGCACCACAAAGTCACGTCCAATGCAGGAATTTAATCATGCGACAATTCACCTTATTCTCACTTATGTTTAGTCCAACTATGATCATGGAGGGGAATCGTTGACTTCTATCCATTTTTTTCCAATTCCACAAATTTAAGGCCAAGACACAGTGTCCAAATGACATCAAACTGACGTGGCATTCCTCTGCAATAGTCGTAGGTGCAACATAAGAGTTAGAGCAAGTAATCCATGCTTTTGTACTTTTTTTTTTATTGTTATCATCGTTAATTTGTTATAGAAATACATTATCATAAATTTGTTAGAGAAACACATTATGTCAGAAATGTTTTGTTGAAGGGATTCATCAATAAACCAAGAAGTTGTGTCAGCAATGTTTTGTTGAAGGGATTCATCAATAAATCAAGAAGGAATGTTGATGTTCTTATGATTTATTTGTCTCTGAGATTAGATGCAAGCTTGTGTAGTATACTATCTCTTTGGTTCTTGTTTGTAGTTACCATTTATAACATTTGAATGATTAAAATACATTCTAAATCCAAATATGAAATTTGAAGATGAAAATCTAGACTAAGTTCCTAATTCTGAGAAAGGGAAAAGTGATGATACTCAATCTAATGAAATGAATGCAACCATAACCATGAAAACTTTCATTAAATCATGCATACATACATTTTGTATAGCTCACTATAAGAGAATAATATCGATGATAGAAATTCAAAAGAGTGCTCATAAATAGAGTGTTAGATAAGGAAAGGACAAGGTTGCACTCACCCAGTATATCAGAGAAGTGTAGTTGCTCCCGTAAGCTACAGGAAGCTTCCACCTCTTCTTAAAGAAAAAAAAAATTCCAAGTAATTGTTTGTTTGAAAAAAAATATTTTAAGTGACCATTAATTTTTTTAAGTGGGAGCGAAAATTACTTAAGGGTTCCTTTCTACACATTATGAACTAATAACCAAGGTGAAGCAATGGGGAAAAGAAGCTTTTTTTTAGTATGCATTAATCAAGGTGAAAACAATGGAGGTAATCTTGCACCCGTTGTCATTAGAAAACAAATAGCCTTAGCCACCAATGAATACCATTAAGAGAATTGTGGAATGTTCAACCATGAAATTCTACAAATGAACCACTGTAGTATCAAGTCTTACCAAAATATAAGACTTGGTTGTCAACATTAAAAGTAGTGTACATCATGAACTGGATATGAAACTAAAGTTTCTCAAAAATGGCATGGGGCCAAACGAGGAAATGCTTATGGTAGTAAGTATTGTTCGGAGTAAGGGTGAAAGAAGAGTAGAGACCATATGTTAGAAGATCCAGTATAAGATTCCCTAAAACGCTTCAAGTTGGATTAGTATCATACCATTCCTTTTCTTGGAATAATTAAGTAATAGGTTTAAGTGAGGACTGCTTAGAATTCTTCAGATGAAACTATCTACAGTGAATATGTACATGGTATTGCAATATTTTTCTTTTTGTGCACTGTGTTTTGTATGTACAGTCTTTACATAATATATGCAAGATTACAATCAAGGATATAACCAAATATTATAAGAAAATAGTAAACAATATATTATATCCAATGAAATAGACCAAGTAAGTTCAACCTGTATCCTTCATAATCGACCGAAGCTCGAACCCTCACACAGCTTTTAATGATTCATACATTAATAATAAATCTCTTATTCATATGACGGTCATATTCATGGGATTGACTCAATCCATTCAACATTTTACAAATAATAATGTTGTGCAAGTCGAATGTAGGTAAGTTGTGTGCTAAACATCATGTGGTATATCAATGCAATACTGGGTCGAAACACTGGAAGCTTATAATAGTTGAGTTAACAAATAACCCCTACAATACATATACATGATGACTAGCTCAGCCATAACCATAAAAATTCTGGATCACTCATACGATCTAGAAACTGTAAGGAAATGGTTGAGGAAAAATTAAGGAATTGTTCAAGTAGTTGTTTAAATCTTCAACACTTTCACAAAAATATTTTGGGCATCCAAATTGTAAAATGTTTAGAATGTTTAGACTTATTTGTTTTAAATTTAATGTATCATCATATCCTGATCAATTAAGTGTGTGATTTGAATTAGTGCCAAGAGTCTTGGGATAACTTCAGATTCCCTAAAAGATAGAGGCTTAAGATTCAATTTTTATTGCTTTCTTAATATTAAAAGTGTTGAGAGGAAAAAAATGGTATGAAATACATAAACAATGGAATAATGTTGAGAATAAAATGTACATTGTAATTATCATTTCCTAGCTCCTCTTCAAGGGAGACCACCAATCCATTTCCCACAGATCGTACAAAAAATTCATATCCAAATCCCTTTTACAATTTTGATATAATCCTTTACAAAAAAACATTAGAACAAATTAGAAATAGACCTTAGCCTAAAGGGACAAAATCATTTTTAGCACAAGATCTGCCAATTTACGAGCCCTCAACTGCTAAAAATAAACCCACAAACAAAATCGAGAATGAAACATTACGTTTAAAAAAATCATGGCGAAAGGTCATGTCTTAATCCACAATTTTTGTTCTTAAATCATTGTTTTCTCTTAATCCAACTCTTCTTCCACTGAGGAGACAACAAAAGTACAATGGTGGGGAAGTCTATGCAATTTATTCCAAGCGATTAACAATCCATTCAAGCTATTAGGTATCGTGGTAGAACACAGATGAATGTTTTGTAAGTAAAAAAATTACTAGCGAACAAAAATCATAGACACCGTGATGCTTTATATGAAATATGTGGAAGGATTTAAATGCTTCCAAGTGAAATCAAGCTCGTTTTTTCAATGGATGGTGCTGAGAAAGGAGCAGGCAATAGGAAGTGAGGAGAAAAGAAGAAATACATCTCCAGGTCTGCAAGAACTCGCCTTCAATTCTCTATTGCCAGAATTGAAAGATATCTCAGAAGGGTAGATATGGCCAGAGAGTCGGTACTAGACCTAATGTGTATCTCTAAACAGTAATGGAGTATTTCGCGGAAGAGGTAAGGCTTATTATTAATGTTATTATGTGTTATTAGTTTGATTTCATTTCTCCAGATATTTCAAAGAATAAAAATACTTTGTTATATATTAAAATTGCAGGCTCGAATTTACTTATTTCTGGAGTCTATGTATAAAACTAATTTCCGTAAGCTGCTTCAATTTCTAGGGTTTTAGAGGTAGTTCTAATTTTAATGGAATGATATATAAGACACCAGAATTCAAATCGATATGTCGATTTATCAATATCGCAGATGTATGCATCCCTCTTGCATCATGCCACCTCTATCCTGAAGCTGACTCTGTAGTCTTTTGAATTTTTGCATGTATGTTGTTGCCCTATTGTCGATGGGGAGCTACGGTTCTCCTCTTGAGTGTAGGATTCTGCCATAAAAAATGAACACTAGATTCACGTGAAGGAACAAAATCTTGCAATTTCTCCTAAAGAAGCCGATTAATTGAGAATTTCTCATCATTTCTCTCCTGTCATCTCTCATTGCCTTCATGATTTGAATTATCCATACGATCTCATCTGCAAAATTAAATGAAATTTTGTTAATGGATACCAATGAAAGGTGAAACTTTATCTATATATTATATTAATGAGATTATATATTGGCTCGTGATGGAATATTGATTTGGAAGTGGAAGCAGGACGAAGAGACTGAAGGATTTCTCGAGCATCTGACATCTGAGGGAACATACCTGCTCCACACAGTTCAACTTAAACCAACTCACTCAAAGTTTTGTTGCAAAACATTTGTCTCGGGAAGACATGGTCACTCTATCAGGTAGCTATTGTTTGTCTGTTAATTAATAAATATATTCATAATGATATCTATGTACTTAGTGCTAAATCACTAGAAGTACTAAAGCATGTACTACAAAAGAAATAAAACAGTAGAAGAAGAGTGTCGAAACCAATACCATTGAACCTTAGAGAGACCGTCAATTTTGTGTTCGTAGAATTGGAGTTATTGATCCCTATTCATATTATAGATCGGTAACAGGTTGATCGGGATGATGTAGGTTTCGGTCAGTGGATGAATCAAATCGGAGTTTCCTCGGGTAGAAACTAGGCTATGAGCTATGGCCATGGAAAGTATTAAAAAACAATGTTGGATGAATGGCATGGAACATATGGAAATATCAGCCCTGCCCATTTACCACATTCCCTACACATGCATGCAAATAGCCACCTGTGAGCCATGCAAGGTTCATTGACCACTACTTCATCGACTGCAGTGAACTGGGTTGTCAGAGGTGTCGTTAGGGTGGTCATATGTGTTGACAAGGGAAAACTAAAAAGGTAAATACAAGGGAAAACTAAAAAGGTAAATCCACAATAAGAGAGTGGATGCCAAAAACTTAGGGAAGCAGTTTAAATTATCTCTAAAACTATATCATAAAAATTTACAATTAATGTGGCACAATTGCCAACACTTGATCGATTACGTAATTCCATGCTTACAGGGAATAAAAATAATGCAATGCTTAAAATTTGCTAAAATATGCCATTCTACTACAGGGACCTGCAATGAACAAATACTTTGTAACTAATTATCAAAGCAAAGCAACAGAATGAGTAGGGAAGGTTCATAATCAATACATAACTCTAATGCAATGAAGGCCCACAATCAACTCCCTAGAATGGAATCTACTTAACTTCATGAACACCACATGAACAAAAACATCATATGGCTCTTTTATTTTCTGGTCACCCAAAGGGTTGCGTGAAGGGTGAGAATTTTGCATTTCAACAAATGTTGAAATTTGTTGAGAAGCTTCCCCATGGACAACTTCTTCATATAGTTGTTTTATAACAATTTGGTGCAACTTCCCTACAAGCTGCTTCTTTAGAGCATCAAAATCCATCTCCAATCTCTCCAACTGTTATGGTGCATTGTTATTATACAAAATAAACCATAATAAAGATCAAAACTATCTCCAGAAGTGTTCTCAATAATTTGGAGAAATGATTCATAACCTTTAGTATTAATTGGAATAGATTCCAATTTCAACTTCCCCAACATCCTCCCCACAATGTGGTTAATAAATTGACTTTCAGTATCATGGCGATCATGTCTAGCACATGACATCTCAACCATCCTGCAACCTTCTTTTGCAAATATATTATAAAACCTATAACAACGTTCTACTCTAGCGCCTTTCCCAATCCTAACCTTAACATAAACAAACGAAAGACCACTCCACCCAGATTTCCCACTTCCAGGCCCAAAGATAGAATGGGTGCACAATATATCAAATCTTGGAGGCAATACCTGTAAAAATAGATTGTATGGAAACTCTTTGATAGAAAGGACATCTACAAATAATGTATTTCTATTTAGTCTTTGAGTTGGAAATGACCTCAAGGCATACTTTGTCGATATAATATATGTAAATAGCAACATAACATCAGGATATTCTTCAAGAAAATCATCTGCATGGACTTAAAAAAGAAACTCCCATATTCTAAACAATCTCCCCATGATATGTTATAGTGTAAGCCAAACCTGTATGACCTTGCATAACAATGGTTTTTGCAAGAAACTAATTAAAATTACCAAATCCAACTATACCGATCTTCAATGGACTATTCATTTCAAAGTCTTCACTTTTCTTGGATTCATTATCAAACAGCTAAGAAGCAGCATCAAATTCTTTAACATTCAGATGCCTGAGAAGGGAACCATGCTCTCCATTTTTTTTCTTTCTAACAGAAGACAGAGAGTTGATCTATTGTATAATATGTGTGCTAGTATCAAAGGTTGTTTGACACCAAAGCAAGGATGTGAACGTTGAAAACAAATAGTTGAAGGTTTAACTGAGGTAGCCATGCATTGAAACTGAGACATATCCAAGATTTTTGTGTACTTATAGTTTTATATTACAGCTTAGAATGCAAGTTTAGGCAGATCGAGCCCTTAGTTTGCAGCCATGCGTTGAAACTGATACATATCCAAGCGTTTGGCATACTTATAGTTTTATATTGTAGCTTGGAATGCAAGTCTAGGCAAGTTGAGCCCTTAGTTTTAATTACACAAATAGGAATGTGATGCAGCTTGTGCTTCCATAATACCTATTTTTCATGGTTAATACAAAGTCAATTTTCTTGCATTGGCAAAGAAACCCCTGCAATTTCAGCAATATAAGAAAATTTTCTTACCAGCTGAATATTTGATGGCGCAACGATATTTGACAAGTCAATATACATGTAGTGAACCCCAAAACCTTTAGTCAAACTGGAAATATGTAAATTGTCCCTCTTTTTGTAATAATTCTAGCATACCTTACATGGATTAACAAGAAAAAACCCTCAGTGGTGTTAAAGTACAAATAAGGTTGACATGCTTAAAACCCTGAGAGATACTCAAACCCACAATATCCAAAATAATAATCCACTTGGGATAATTTTACTTACTAGATCATAAAAAACCCTACAAGAGAGGATTTACCCAATAACTGTATAGAGATTATGCAATAATTCAATTGATAGTAATGTCGCATACCATGATTCATTGATCTGCATATTTATTGAGTCAAAAACAATAATAAAGGTTGTTTTTTAATAAAAGAATTGTGTTTGATATACTTATATCCTTTGACCATCAAGTGTTGTGTTTATCGAGGCAAAGCCCAAAGATCTCTTATAGTTGAAACACATATACATCACCAAAAGACACTTACTACATCGAAGTTTGATTAATCTTTGGAAACATCTCTACATTCAAATAAAAATATCAAAACTAACAGTGTGTAAATGGAAAAAATCTAACAAACCAAGCTCAAAAAATCACATTTCATAAAAATAGAAAAGGGAAACATGTATCTTAATCTTGAAAAGGAAAATCCTTAAAATAAACTATTCCATTCTAAAAATAGTAGGATATCAAGATTACGTATGACCCACATGCCTTACAGTTGGCATGCCTTTAAATCCTAGGAAATACAAGGACTGTTCAAGCGGAAAAAGTAGGGTAGCTAAGAAATTCAAGGACTACTCATGCAAAAAAAACATGGTAGCTAAGGGCAAAACACTTTAATTCAACAACATGATCCAAACAAAAACCGATCCTTACTATGCAAACCAAAATAACCTTAATTTTGACGCAAAAGCTCAAAAATTTGATGTAACGCCTGAGCCTCATCAATTAACTTTTTTTTAAACTCCTATATGCATAAGCAACTTATATGAGCAGAGAGATTTTTTACAGCTAGTTGTCAAATGCAATAAATAATTAAAAGGCTCTTGTTTGAGGTCTTAAGTGCTTACTACTTTCTCACAAATTCGACCATTGAAATGCCTGATCCACGTTGATTAAAAAATTCCTAACTTCGTAATAATATACGCACATAGATATTTTAGAAGGTAAATGTGAAATGAAGCCAAAAATATAGTTAAACAGAGAAGGGAAAAGCAAAAACAAAATTGACAAACTCTTACAGATGCAAGACATTGAATCCATAAATTCATAGTTAAAACCACAAGATTTGATCAGAAAAAACAACTCACTTACAGTTATTCCAACTACGTAGATATTTAATTCAATGCCTAATACCTTACAGATTCCCAAAAACACAAATTTAAAAATCCAATTTCATCTTGACAACCAAAGTGGTTGCTCCTCAAAGTGAAATCCTTTAGTGATTTAAACATAAATCTTAATAAAGTGACCACCTTTTCCAATCGAAAACAATGATATTCACCTCAAACTTTTCTAAAACCCTTGCACCCAATACATAAACATATCCACTAGAGAGTATTAAAAAAAATCCGAGCTTAACCACCGAACAAACGCTGGGATAAACAACACAATTTGTGTTAAACATGCATAGATAAACGGTGGACATGTGGTAGTTAATGGTTCGCAGGAGGGACGACTAAGACTGAACAATGTTTTCAAAATACACCTCAGAAAAGAACACCTAGAGACGTAATTAAATCAAGAAACATCTTGGAGCTGAACAAAATGTCGATCATACCCAGACGTAGTCACATAGAGGAATTGTTATCATGTACAGCTACGGCAATATGTTTATGTGACTGACACTCGTACCTCAATAGAAACCCAGGATACGGTAAAATTAAACTTTACGTTAAATCAGATCTTTGTGTACGGATGCTCGATGATCAGTTTAAATTTCAAATTTGAATGATGATCAGTGAAAACATGATGCAATTTAGCGACCAACAATCAACTTGTGTACGGTGCTGAGATCAAATCAATGTACAATTGTCAGAGAGAATGGAATGGATCGAGGATTCTCTATGTTATGTTTTGTGGTGGAGTCATCATCATTACACTAAAGCTAGCCTCCAGGGTACTTTTCAGCCTCATGTACAGAGGATAACATAATATCTAACATCAAATTGAAAGTGGAGAGATTAATAACATCCATCCAGGTATAAATATAAAATTGGAAAAAAACTTACGACCAAATTTAAAATTTTATTTTAAAACTAGATATATTGACAAATTTTATTACCTTTTGCTCAATCCTTCCTCTGTGCTCTTCATTAATTCTCGTCATCTCATTTTTCTATGGGCTTTCTCTTCCCCTGTTTGATTTTTTTCTCCTTTTTCTCATTTTATTTTTTCATCGATCTTATTTTTCTTTCTCTTTTTATATTTTATCTTATTTTTCAATCTCTTTCCTCACTCTTATTCTTCTTCTTGCTTTCTAAAATTTATCTTTTCCACCATCATTATCTTTATCTCTTACATCATCATTATGGTTCTTAATGTCCTCAACTTTCTCATATATTTTGACATACAAATTTAACATTATGTTATTTATCATAATGAACAATTTAGATACCAACACTTTATTCATTTTATTCACTTGTATTACTCCAAATTTTAATTTACATTTATATTTCATTCTTTCCCTTTTGATTATGTTACTTAAGTGTTTCTCTTTATCAACCTCAATAATTTCAATATTATTGTTAACCTCCATAGTAACAAACAATTATTGGACTACTACATTTGCAATTTCTCCATTGTTAGAAATAATTAAATAATCAAATAAAACAAAACAAAAAAACATTTTTATTTTCCTTTACTTCAACTTTTCTCTTGTAGCTTGGACTATTACATTTGCAATTCCTATGGCAACCACACCATCTTCTTCCAATGTCTATCATCTTTGCAAACACTTTACTCAAGCTCATGCTCTTGCTTCTCTTGGTCATAGGAGTTTTCTTCACTTTCACATTAAAATTCAACAATGAAAGCACCTTGATCTCTACACTTAACTTCCATAGCCTCTCCATCTCTTTCCACTTTAAGCTCTTCAATTTCTTCTTCAACCTTTAATTTTACTATAGATTTCTCAACTTCAAATGTTATAAGAATATATTCATCCTCTTCCTTGCAAACAATCATAGGTTGATTATCTTATCCATTCATCAATTACTCTATCAAATTCATTTATCGGCTAATTTCAATCATTTCTTCTTTTAAAAGTTTTTTTCGTCATATTTTACTTTAATTTCAACTTCTTTCACTTATGTGTTTTCTTCCATTCAATATTCTACAACCTCCTCATGGGTTGTCCTTTCTTCCACAAGGTTTCCTTCAAATTCCTATTTTTCTACTTCATTTACAACAACAAAGGTGTTATTCGTTTCCTCATAGTCTTCTTCAAATCCAATATCCTCCATTTATGTGACGATATTTCTACCTCCTTCTTCACTTGTAGAATTAACACTCATTATAATATCTCCAAATTTTACACTTAATTTTTTTTTAAATCAAAACCATAACCATGTAAAATAGTGCTAGAATACAAATAACAAATATTTATAAATATAAATTTATTATTTTACTACATTATTTATAACTACACCAACTCATATTATTTATATGATTTAGTAGAGAGTTATTATAAATTTCTCTTTGATTCAATTTTACTTCATATTATTCATATGATTTAGTAGAGAGTTATTATAAATTTCTCTTTGATTCAATTTTATTTCATATTCTATTATATTATGTTCTACATTTATATTAGGTAAATACTTTCTTTATCTAATAATGATTAAGAATATTACAATCTAAGAGATCAAACATAACATATTCATCTATGTATTGTCACTATAACTAATTTATATAGATCATAACCCTAAATTCAATTTGAGTTTATCTTGAGCATTCCTAAGTTATTAAGAGTCCTATGTTATTTATAAATTATACTACATTATAATACCGTGGTTGATTTATTTCACTAACTCAAAATATTCATAAACTTTTAAAAATTATTTATTGAAACTTATAGTATTATTTTCCTCATAAATCTTTCGGACGAGATCATAATTAATCTTCATTCGTAGACCACATTCTAAATATTTTAATTTAATGCATTATTTACACACTCAAAGTTCTGTATAAAGGTCTCTTTTTCTTTAAAGGTATTTAGGAGAGTTAATGTTTATTTTCTAGTATTTCATCAATATACATTAAGGTTCATTTAATGTTTTGTTAAAAGAAAAGGCTTACTTTTTTCAAAAAAAAAATCTATTAAAAATAGGTTTTTATTAATTTACTATTTTTAACGATAACACATTGTTAGTTTTATATATATATACTTTTTTGTATATATATATATTTTTAGTTTTTTCACAAATAGTATATTAGCATACCCGCATAGTTTAGAGCTGGTCCATTAACAGGTTCCGTCCCTATAAGCTACAAGTGGATCCAATTCTAGAGAAATACCCATCTCCTGCAGGTCAGATCTCGCGGTCTTGTTATGAGATTCCTCCTTTCAGACCCGTGAATGATGTTGTTAGGAAGGCGGTCCAACGACTCTATTGGAAGAAAAGGGTTGATCTAGCGCATTCAGGGTTATCTCCCTATTATTCTCCCACCAAGAGTGAATCACTACAAAACTATAGATCATTCATTCATTCCCGGCAGCGCTAGCGGCATTAAGATCGTTCATAGTTTGTGGTTGGATCACGTCGATAGGGATCAAATGGTTGAGACATAGTTATGGAATGGAAGACAATTTGGAAATAAATTTTTATTCGTTATATTATTCTAGTTAAACAGGTTCAACTGTGAGTTATCCATGGCTACATGTTATCACCGACATTCTTCCTCTTATTCATTTATCAACTATCAGTTATTTTTATATTCGTTTTCTTTTTATCTCGCATTCTTCTAGTTATCTTCCATGAACTATTGGTTATTCATTCATCAGCTATGAGTTATCCATGCATTGCTACCAGTTATCCATCCATCAGCTAGCTACCAGTTTTTTATATTCCTTCTTTTAATAATTGTTTATTTTGAATTTTGAACGACTGCCATAGAATCAATCTCGACAATACACTTGTCTCATCCTCATCCGTAGATGAAAAAGCATAAGTCATAGTCCACCCCAAATCTCAAATAAAAACGTCTATCGACGTAATTATTTTATGTCACCTTAATAAAGATAGTTTTTATTTTCTTTGTTTTAATGATAAGTCTAAATAGCTAACAACTCGTTTTTTAATTTTTATGGAGTTTGAGGAATTTTCTTTAAATAAGTGTACGTATTTGATTAGGAGTTTTATTTAAATAAGTTTTGGTTGTGTTCTATTGTTATCTATTTACTTAGTTCTTTGTATCTAATTATTTTCTCGCATTCAAATGAGTCTCTTTTAAGAAATATTTAATTTCTTTTAAAGAACTAAAATTATGTGTATCCTTTTTTAATAAAATGGTTTACTTATTCTATTTATTTACAAATTATAAGGTATATGTTTTTTTGGGTGCATCCTTTGAGTGACTAAATGTTGGAATAAACTTACCAAAACTAGTAGACATATAGAGAACATATAGTACTAGTGCAAGACTAATTTTCAAACATAAAAATAATATTTTGTAATTTTTTTAATTATATAAGTGATAAAACCTTCAAAATAGTATGTCAATTGTGGGTGCAACATTTGAATGTCTTAATGCAATTATTTGAAAACACTTTTTTTTATAGCATGTAGAGGTCGGTGTTTTTTAGTGCACCATACATTTTTTGTTCAAAATGGTTGAGAAATGGAAGGGTTATGGAGAAAACACTAACAGTGTGTTTTTTGAGTTAGGATCCATGACAAAAGAAAAAAAAGAAAAAAAAATATTTAAAGAGTCATGACAGAAGAAATAATAATAATAATAATAATTAAAAAAAATACATATTTGGAATCTGCAGAAAGAAAGAAACAAAAATGTTATTTCAGTATAAAATTTCATAAAAAAATATTATGTGCAACATACAGTAACGTGGGGTAAAACACAGTCATATCGATAAAAATGGTGAGATGCCTAATTTGCTATGGTTTACCACATTCCATGCCACGAGTTTGGTTAACCTGAAACTAGGTCCAAAGCAGACACATGGGAAGACTAATGACACCAAGACAGGTGACAAGGCTTGGTCTTAGTGCTGAGAAACGCGAGTGTTTCTTTTAAACTCAAAATTTCCTTTCCCGCCTATTTGGGTGCCCTAAAAACCAAAACGCGTACTCATTTTGTAGAGCTAAAACACGCACATGTTTTGGTAAAAATCAAATTTACCTTAGGGGTAAGGGAGGGGAGTGGGGTTGGCAAAGAGAAATAAATAGAGATTGGGATTGGCGGGTAGGGGTTTAGGGAGGATTAGGGTAGTTAGTCTGAATAAGGTGTATGGGGTTGGAGTAGAGAGAGAAATAGGGGGTGGTAAGTGGTCACGCGAAGGGCGATTAGGAGAAACAGAGAGTGAGAGGGGTAGGGGGAGTAGGAGAGATAGAGAGAGAGGTAGGGTTAGGGGAAGTAGG
>LPNX010673609.1:0-36117 GCA_001517045.1 Pseudotsuga menziesii | reverse complement strand
AGGGGTTAGTAAGGGTTAGGGGGGGATTGGAAATATATATATATATATATATATATATATAAAGAGAGAGAAAGAGGAGGAGGGGGGTATGTGTTATAGGTTGTGGAGGAGTAGGAGGGTTAGAGGGAATAAACGCCGTCGAAAATGTGCTGACGAGATCTTTCATCCTGTAAGCTTTTATTTTCATTTTTAAGAATTTAAATTTGATCAGTTTTGAGATGATCCACCTGGATCACCCAAACTTGCCACATAATGCGCAAAGAAATTTGGTTTATAGGTTGTTATTATTTCCTTGTTTTGGTTGATTATTACCACCAATATTTTGATTTTGATTATGTAGATGTTATTACCCCCAAAAAATTTATTTGGTCTATCATCATTGCCCCCTAGTCCTTGAGGTGCGTTTTAAGCTTTGTTTTTACCTTTGTTTTTCACATTAATTTGTGAACTAGATGGGCTTACCATATTCAATTGTTCAAGTGCTTGTGTTTGTTGAGTAGGCATGGGTTGGGAAATTTAATCCCAACTTGTGGGCTAGGTTTTTGTGATGGTAGTGGGCCAATAAATGGGAAGTATGGGTTGGTATGTCGGGGTACCCTATACTTACATGGAATAAGATGTTGATTTGTTTCCACTAGTTTGTTTTGTGTTTTATGGAATGTTTTGAGTTTGTGTTTGTGTCCGTTACGAAGGTGTTCTAGGACATGGGTGTGGTTGGTAAAAATGACTTTATTGGTTGGGGTCACTATTATAATGGGTGTTATGGTGACTCATCATTTGTTTTCAAAAAGACATACTAGTAATGTTCCCTTGAGTGGGATAATATATGCCCTAAAGGTAGCTATTATGGCTAATTCCATAGGGGATTGGGAGGTTTATTGGGGATCCTGTGTGGCTCATATGTCGAATTATTCCATCCATGACATGGGATGCACATGGAATACCTCTTTTAAAAGAATAAGGGAAAGGGGCATCTAGAAATACTATGTATATAACTTAACTAGGTATAGATTATGTCTAAGTGTTGGGCCTTAAGGATGGCCTTGTCTTATTTATGTGGAAGGACTTCAATATTATACAGGATTCACCACTGATGCCATTCTTGGATGTGATACATGATATGGGTAGATGTTGTTTGGTAAAAATAAGTGAGGAGTTCTAATCCAATATGATGGAAAATTAGTAGCTGAAATATTGTAATAAATGCATTTTCTAATGACACAAAATGTGTATGTGCCCATTAGTCTCATTTATATACCATTTGGATTATGGTACAATGATGGTTTTCTAAACAACCTAAGACATATGGCATCTTCGATAATGTTGTTTAATGAACACCGTAAATGAAACACCATAACATGGTTTGTTTGGTCCTTACTCGAACATTGTTTGAATTTGGGTATATTACAAGGTGGCTTGGTAAACATTGGTGGCCAAGATGGGTCATGTTGGTGTAAGTTTTAAACCTGTGCAGAGAAGTAAAGCATACAGATTATTTTCAGCAAAATAGAGATTACACCATAGCTGTAACACCCCGTTTTTGACCTCGTTGCATTAGATGTATATGATGTATATATTGTAAATGATCATGGTGTGGAGCTAAAGGCCAAGGCCCCACCATTGATCAGTCATGTTATGTTTTGGATTTAAATTTGTCACCGATTGTATATCAGGGCATGCGGCATATATTATGACGGTCATCATGTAAATATGCATCTACAATTAATTAAATGAACCCGACTAGCTACGATCGCGGCAACTAAATCGAAAGGGGCATGATTTTCACAAGGATAAGGATGTGGGGGAAATTGTTAAACTTTGGCCATGAGAGAAAAACCCATGTGTCTTCTTCCAACCACTCTCATTAAATAATTGCTGCTGGTGGTTGAGGCAGTTAATTGCTTTGGGAGTGGGGTGGCAGGACTGTCAGTCCTCACCCTCACGCACACTCCACCCCACTGTTGACTTCACTATGGAGGAAAAACCTTCACGCTCTCTCCAATTCGCGACCTCACAATTTTTGTTGTTCATCTCCACACATTATCTCCATTGTCTGATTCTCTTCACGCACAGGCTCTAGGAGGATTGGGTCTCAGGCAGACATTTTCTTGGCTCCACGAGTTGTTGAGCCTCCACGCACTGCAAATTCGCGTCCTCCTGGTAGCTGTTCACCTTCACGCACTTCCCATTTGGCCGCTCACTGTTTTCATGCACAGGAATTTTCCTGGGTTTTACCCACGCGATTTTCTCCTGCAAATTCGCGTCCTCTCCATTGCTGTGCATTCTCACGCAGAGGGATTCCTTCCCGTTTTTTGTCTTCATGCACAGGATTTTGCTGGATTTACCCACGCAGCAGTTTTCCTCTACAGATTGGTGAATAGTGTGGCCGTATCCTGTACTCACAGGTCGATTGTGGGTTCTGCATTGTTGCTCATGCTCATCCACAGGCTGGGAGACTGTAATTTCTTCCCCAGCTCGGTCTGTATATTTTTTCTTGGTGATTTCGTTGCCCAGGACGGGTTGTGTTTTCCCACGTTGTTGGTTGTGGTTGTTGTGGTCTTCCTTACATGCTGAGGACTGTTGTAAATTCGCCTAAGACTCATTTTGGCCATGATAGGGCCAATAATGACTCAGAAGTCGTTTTCCTATTTAGGCTGTGACAGCTGACTTAGTTGCTTGTGTGCAATGGTTGGTCTTCGGACTGTGAGAGGAGCAGGGATGTTGGCTTAGATTTGCTTGATAAACCTGGTGGCTGGAAACCACAGACAGAGCTAGAGGGCTGGCCTTCTTCTCCATCACCCCTGAATAGCACAGGAAGGGAATGCAGGGCCTGAGGGACTGTGTAGCAGAGAAGGGACTGATTCCTTGTGTTGGGTGTGTTTGGGTGTCTTAGAGGTCAGGCTAGTTCTGGTGAAGGTGTTCTTGGCTCTGTAATGAGCTCACCAGCTTAGAAATCTGCCTTCTACAGCTCCTTGATGGCCTGATAAACCCAACTCTGTTGGCTTGGCTATGCTTGAGTATGCTTACCTATGCGTTAGCCTGCTAATTCCCTTATTCCTTGGAGAATCATGCCCAGCTCGGAGGTGGCAGCGTTGCTGAGAGATTGAGGAGCACGCTAGCATATGGTTGGGTGGAACGTTGCAGCGACGTAGCTGGTTGCGGAAGGAGATTTCATAAGATAAGTGATCTTGTTCATTTTACTTTTGCAACCTTATTTTCTGCCAATGATATGAAAATGATGAACATGTTGAATGAATGCTTGCTTAAATGTATGGTGTTTCCGCTGTGCCTGATAGATGTTTGCATCTGTGCATGATAAATGTTCATGTGTGTATGTTTAAGCATTATGTTTTAGCAATTTTTTGAATGCACATGTTCATGGGGCTCTTAGCCCAGGTGGTTTAAGCTTGTAGTCGCGTCCTCTTTGCCGGTCGGAGGCATGGGGACGTGACAGTATGGTATCAGAGCTCTGGGTTGCAGTAATGGGCCTCTATGGGCCAAGAAGATGCAATAACAGAAGGTAGAATTACCTTCTCTGTTCAGCAGAGCAGTAGCAAGTTTCAAAAATCGCCTAAGTGGTGAAACAGTCAGAAGGATTGGCGGAATTGAATTCCGCTGTAGTGGAAGGTTTAACCTTTTCCCATTCGCCGTTGCGGACGGAGAAGCGATTTCGCATCCGACGTGAAAGACCGCCGACAGCCGATGCGGTCGAAGAAAGACAAATTTTGAGAATTTGTCTAAGTGTTGGGAAATCGGAGTCGGGAGTGATCTTCCATCTGCCGTTGCGGAAGGATTCGTGAAGTGAACTTCCGCCAGTCGGAAGGGAAAGTGGTCCGTCAGTCCGCCGTTGCGGAAGTGAAATCGCTAAAGCTTCCGACCAGAAAGGCCGCTGACGGCCGAAGTTGAAATTTTCTCCAAGTAAGAGCAGACGTCGGAAGGATTCGGACTTTGGTGAGCCGCCGTTGCGGAAGCCAAATCCATTTGGCTTCCAATGTGTAAAGACCACCGACATCCGAAGTGGAGATTCTCTAAGTAAACAGTCGCTGTTGCGGAAGAGGAAGCAGTTTCCCGTCCGCCGTTCCGGAAGCCAAAGCCATTTGGATTTCGATGTGGAAAGACATCCGACAGCCAATGAAGGAAAGGAAAATTCCAGGTTTTTCCATGAGATTTCTCGACCGATTCCAACTGTTTTCAGAGGAATTTTTAGCTGTTTTTCAGTGAATTTTTGGGGATTGAAAAAGAGAAATTGGCAGCGATCTAATGTGCCGGATTGCGCGAAATTAATGTTTTACCAAAAAAAAAAAAAAAGAACAAGGGCGCTGCCCTCGACCCGCCCTGCAGTGGCGGCCACAAGGGGGCAAGCCCCCTTGACCCCCGTCGTCCCCATCAAATAGACGTTCTTGGATAAGGAAAATTTTTGTGTGTCTGGGCAAATTGTTATTTTATGGTTATTCCAAGAGAAGGTAAGCGGTTCTGATTTATATCAATGTTATGTGTCTAACATTTGTGTTATTAACATGCTTGCAGAATCATAGTCACCTTCCAAGGAAGTATTCCAGGTAGTGCAGTTGATAAGCTAGAGGTGGTTCAGTATGAGAACCCATGATGGGTATGATGCTCGGAATTCTTATGAGCGAGCAGAAGATGCCATGGGAGAAAATGAACGTAATAGAAATGATGACATTGAGTCTAATGGAAGGAGATTCCAAGAGACATCGTCAAATGTTGCAGCTACTATGAGAAGCTTGATCAAAGCCCAGGAAGAGCAGCATCAATTGAATGCTGCTATGTTATAGATCTTGACATACTTGCAGAGAAAGATAGACTCTAGGCGAGGTACAACAAGACCAGAAGGCAGTAAGAGTAGCACTAGGAGAAGGAGAAGAACTTCTAGTGGATCATCTAATTCCGAAGAATCCAGTGGGGATTCAAGCTCTTCTTCTCATAGAAGGAAAAGAAAGAGGCACCATAGGGATCGTTCTCGAGATGAATTCAAGAAAGCTAAACCTCCTACGTTTGATGGTGAGGTAAAGACTGGACAAGAGGCTGAAGCTTGGCTTCTTGGTATTAAGAAGTACTTTCAAGTGCATAATTATTTAGGAAACATGAAGGCAAGAGTTGCCATATTCAATCTAAATGGAAGAGCATCCATTTGGTGGGAACACTTCAAGCAAGTGAAGAGGATCAGCGAAAGGAGACTGAAGTGGAAGCAGTTCAAGAAGTATTTCAAGCAAAAATACCTATCTGACAGGTATTATGATGACAAGATTAAGGAGTTCCATGAGCTGAGATTGGGACAGCAGACCATGGAAGAGTATGCTAATAAGTTTTTGGAGATGTTGAGGTATGTCCGATACATCAGAGATGAAAAAGTGAAGATCCAGTGTTTTTTGAGTGGGTTACCTCAGTCCTACAAAGATAGAATCGAGTTTTATGAACCTAGAAATCTTGAAGAAGCAATAAGAAAGGATAAGTATTGCTATGATCAAAGAAAAGGTAAGCCGGATTACCATAAGGCATGGAAGGACAAGAAGAACGAGAAGTTTGACCAAAGAAAGAAAGGTTTCAAACCTTCTAGCTTCAGGAATCAGTAGAAGCAGCCATCTCAAGCTGCGAGTAAGCCAGTTGGAGGGACCGGAGAAAAGCCTAAAGATCCACCATAGAATAGAGGACCACTTCAATGTTGGAAATGTGGAGGACCCCACATGCGCAGAAATTGTCCACTCGAGAATGAAAGTGCAAGACCAGCTTATAATGTTCAAGAAGCAGAAACAGTGGGTCAAGTAGCAAGGGCAATCCCTAGGATTTATGCAGCACTGGAGGACCGCCAGGCAGATCACCAGTCAGCTGTGGTTGAAGTAGCAGGTAAGATTGTTGAGCAATCTGTTTCTATTTTGATTGACCCTGGTTCTACTCATAGTTACATTACTCCTAGAGTAGTGGATATTTGTGCTTTTAAGAAAGTAAAGCATAGGAAGTCTTGGTTAGTTCAGCTAGCCACTGGAACTAAGAGGAAGGTCAATGAAGTGGTAGAGAAATGTCCATTGGTCATGAATGGACTGAAAATGTGTGTAGATCTGAATGTTCTACCGCTTGGTTCCTATGATGTTCTCATTGGAATGGATTGGTTAGAAGCTCACAAGGTGAAGCTTTATTGCTACAATAAGACTTTCGAATGCATGGATGAAGAAGGAAACCTAGTAGTTGTGAAAGGCATTCCAAAGGTGATTTCAGTAAGGCAGGTTTCAGCAATGCAGTTAAAGAAGTTATGTAGGAAGGGTTGCCAGTTGTATGCAGCTCATATTTTGGAAACATCAGGAGATGAAACTCCGAGGTTGGAGGACTATCAGGTGTTACAAGAATTCAGGGATGTGTTTCCTGATGAGATTCTAGGGCTTCCTCCAAAGCGGGACATTGACTTCACTATTGAACTTGTGCCAGGAGCGGCACCAGTGTCCAAGGCACCCTACAGGATGAGCACACCGGAGATGCTAGAGTTGAAGATGCAATTGCAAGAGTTGCTGGAAAATAAGTATATCCGACCGAGCGTGTCTCCTTCGGGAGCACCAGTTCTATTTGTAAAGAAGAAAGATGGTACACTCAGGTTATGTATTGATTACAGACAATTGAACAAGGTTACGGTGAAGAATAAATATCCTTTGCCTAGGATTGATGACCTCTTTGATCAAATGAGAGGAGCAAAGGTATTTTCCAAGATTGAATTGAGGTCTAGTTACCATCAGGTAAGGATCAAGAATGAAGACATTCATAAGACAGCCTTCAGGACGAGGTATGGGCATTATGAGTTTGTAGTGGTACCATTTGGTCTCACAAATGCACCAGCTACATTTATGTGCCTTATGAATAGTGTCTTCAGCAGGTATTTGGATAGGTTTGTTCTTGTTTTCCTTGATGACATTCTTGTTTACTCTAAGAATGAGGAAGAACATGAAGAGCATTTGAGATTGACATTGCAATTGCTTAGGGAGCATCAATTGTATGCGAAACTAAGCAAGTGTGATTTCTATAGAGATAGAATTCAGTATTTGGGTCACATTATCTCAGAGGAGGGTATATCTGTGGACCCTGAAAAGATTGAAGCCATTATAAATTGGCCTACTCCAAGAAATGTGACAGATGTGAGATCTTTCATGGGACTTGCAGGATACTACAAGATATTCATTGAGGGATTCTCCAAAGTTGCACATGCTATCACTTCTTTGCAAAAGAAGGGGATGAAGTTCGAATGGACATTGAGGTGTGAAGAAAGCTTCCAGCGGTTGAAGAACCTTCTCACCAGTGCACCAATATTGAAGGTTGCAGATCCAGAGAAATATTTTGTGGTGTGTACCGATGCATGCGGACAAGGGCTTGGAGGAGCCCTTATGCAGGACAACCACGTGATATGTTATGAATCCAGAAAGATGAAGGAGCATGAGAAGAACTATGCCACTCATGATCTAGAGCTTGCAGCCATAGTACATGCTCTCAAGATGTGGATACATTACTTGAAGGGTAGAAGATTTGAGCTTAGAACGGATCACTGTGGACTGAAGTATCTGTTTGATCAGCCTACTCTGAATCCTAGGCAAGCAAGATGGCTAGAGTTTTTATGTGAATTTGATTTTGAAATCAAGCAGATAAAGGGAAAAGAGAATAAGGTAGCTGATGCACTCAGCAAGAAGGTGCAGTGAATGCATGCGGAATCTCTTAGCATTTGCCAATCAAATTTGAGGCAGCAGATTGTTGATCATGTTGCTGGAGATGAACTGTATGAACAGGTAAAAGACAAGTTACAACAGCAAAGTCTTGAGAAGAGGTATGAGGGATATAAATTGGAAGAAGGTGGACTTCTCACTTATAAAGGCAGAATTTATATTCCGAATGTAGCAGATTTGAGGAGAATTGTCATGGATGAAATCCATCAAGCTCCATATTCTGGTCACCCAGGATATCAGAAGACAATTGCTACAGCTAGAAAGCAGTACTTTTGGCCAGGTATGAAAAAGGATATGGCTGAGTACATTTCAAGGTGTATGAAATGTCAGCATGTAAAGGTTGAGCATCAACATCCAGCAGGTTTGTTGCATCCTTTGCCAGTTCCGGAATGGAAATGGGAAGTTATTTCCATGGATTTTATTACAGGGTTGCCGATGACTTGGAGACAACATGATTCTATCATGGTTGTGGTAGACAAGTTGACTAAGGCAGTACATTTTATACCGGTTAAGTCTACGTATGAGACTGGCGACATTGCAAAGATCTTCATGAAGGAGATATTCAAATTGCATGGATTTCCAAAGGCAATAGTATCTGACAGAGATGTCAAGCTCACTTCCAACTTTTGGAAGGGATTGTTTGCAGATTTGGGTACAAAGCTAAACTTCAGCACCGCATACCATCCTCAGACAGATGGTCATACAGAGAGAGTTAATCAGGTGCTTGAAGACATGCTTTGCATGTACGTAATGGACAAACCAACCAAGTGGGAATATTACTTGCACTTGGTAGAGTTTGCTTATAACAATGGGCATCATGCATCCTTAGGGATGAGTCTGTATGAAGCTTTGTATGGAAGAAGGTGTAGGACACCAGTGACTTGGGATAATCCAGTGAACAGGATTGTGCTTGGACCGGAATTGCTCAAGGAAATGGAGCAAGAGGTCGTAAAGATCAGGCAGAAGCTAAAAGCAGCACAGGACAGACATAAGAGCTATGCAGATAAGCATAGGGTGAACAAGGAGTTTAGTGTTGGGGATCATGTTTACCTCAGAGTGAGGGCAAGGAAGAGTTCCTTGAAATTTGGAAGTTGTGCCAAGTTGTCACCGAGATACTGTGGGCCGTTTGAAGTGCTTGAAACAATAGGGCCAGTTGCATATAGACTTGCATTGCCTGCTAGCACTAGAGCTCATAATGTTTTTCATGTTTCTTTGCTTAAGAGATATGTACATGATCCTAACCATGTGATAAATTGGGATGTGATTCAGGTGGAACCCGAGGGAGATTTCTGAATCGAGCCAATGCGCATCCTCGACAGGAAGGTCACAATGCTCCGGAACCGAGCCATAGGTCAGGTAAAGGTGCAATGGGAGCACTATGGACCTGAAGAGGCTACATGGGAGCTGGAGGATCCCATGTGATTGGCCCATCCATTTTTGTTCAATTTTACGGAACACTGAGGCGATGCCAGTGTAGCATTTTGTTCAAATTTTGTAAAGCACTGAGGACAGTGCTATTGAAGGGGGAGGGGAATGTAACACCCCGGTTTTGACCCCATTGCATCAGATGTATATGATGTATATATTGTAAATGATCATGGTGTGGAGCTAAAGGCCAAGGCCCCACCATTGATCAGTCATGTTATGTTTTGGATTTAAATTTGTCACCGATTGTATATCGGGGCATGCGGCATATATTATGACAGTCATCATGTAAATATGCATCTATAATTAATTAAATGAACCCGGACAGCTGCGATCGCGGCAACTAAATCGAAAGGGGCATGATTTTCATAAGGATAAGGATGTGGGGGAAATTGTTAAACTTTGGCCATGAGAGAAAAACCCATGTGTCTTCTTCCAACCACTCTCATTAAATAATTGCTGCTGCTGGTTGAGGCAGTTAATTGCTTTGGGAGTGGGGTGGCAGGACTGTCAGTCCTCACCCTCACGCACACTCCACCCCACTGTTGACTTCACTATGGAGGAAAAACCTTCATGCTCTCTCCAATTCGCGACCTCACAATTTTTGTTGTTCATCTCCACGCATTATCTCCATTGTCGAATTCTCTTCATGCACAGGCTCTGGGCGGATTGGGTCTCACGTAGACATTTTCTTGGCTCCACGAGTTGCTGAGCCTCCACGCACTGCAAATTCATGTCCTCCTGGTAGCTATTCACCTTCACGCACTTCCCATTTGGCCGCTCACTGTTTTCACGCACAGGAATTTTCCTGGGTTTTACCCACGCGATTTTCTCCAGCAAATTCGCGTCCTCTCCATTGCTGTGCATTCTCACGCAGAGGGATTCCTTCCCATTTTTGGTCTCCATGCACAGGATTTTGCTGGATTTACCCACGCAGCAATTTTCCTCTGCGGATTGGTGAATAGTGTGGCCGTATCCTGTACTCACAGGACGATTGTGGGTTCTGCATTGTTGCTCACGCTCACCCACAGGCTGGGAGACTGTAATTTCTTCCCCAGCTCAGTCTGTATATTTTTTCTTGGTGATTTCGTTGCCCAGGACGGGTTGTGTTTTCCCACGTTGTTGGTTGTGGTTGTTGTGGTCTTCCTTACATGCTGGGGATTGTTGTAAATTCTCCTGAGAGTCATTTTGGCCACGATAGGGCCAATAATGACTCAGAAGTCATTTTCCTGTTTAGGCTGTGACAGCTGACTTAGTTGCTTGTGTGCAATGGCTGGTCTTCAGACTGTGAGAGGAGCAGGGATGTTGGCTTAGATTTGCTTGATAAACCTGGTGGATGGAAACCACACAGACAGAGCTAGAGGGCTGGCCTTCTTCTCCATCACCCCTGAATAGCACTGGAAGGGAATGCAGGGCCTGAGGGACTGTGTAGCAGAGAAGGGACCAATTCCTTGTGTTGGGTGTGTTTGGGTGTCTTAGAGGTCAGGCTAGTTCTGGTGTAGGTGTTCTTGGCTCTCTAATGAGCTCACCAGCTTAGCAATCTGCCTTCTACAGCTCCTTGATGGCTTGATAAACCCAACTCTGTTGGCTTGGATATGCTTGAGTATGCTTACCTATGCGTTAGCCTGCTAATTCCCTTATTCCTTGGAGAATCATGCCCAGCTCGGGGGTGGCAGCGTTGCTGAGAGATTGAGGAGCACGCTGGCCTATGGTTGGGTGGAACGTTGCAGCGACATAGCTGGTTGCGGAAGGAGATTTCATAAGATAAGTGATCTTGTTCATTTTACTTCTGCAACCTTATTTGCTGTCAATGATATGAAAATGATGAACATGTTGAATGAATTCTTGCTTAAACGTATGATGTTTCCACTGTGCCTGATAGATTTTTACATCTGTGCATGATAAATGTTCATGTGTGTATGTTTAAGCATTATGTTTTAGCAATTTTGTGAATGCACATGTTCATGGGGCTCTTAGCCCAGGTGGTTTAAGCTTGTAGTTGCGTCCTCTTTGCCGGCCGGAGGCATGGGGACGTGACAATAGCATTCACACATAAACATGAATATTTGCCCTGAAAACCCTTAACCAAGAAGACCATCAACCCTTGGAGTCTCACCTCCTATTTTCTCATTATCATTGTGAATCCTCACAATACAAAATATAGGTATTCAGCATCATCCAATACCCTAATATGTTAACCCATATTATAAAATAGACTCCAATCCCTTAACCAGGATTAAGTTACATATTTTTTGAAAATTCACAAAAATAGAAAAAACCAGCCGAAAATTTCGACCTATTTCCGTGAAGGTGCCAACAGGGACCGTCAGACACAACGTTGAAATGTGCACCTTCCTTCCACACATACATGCAAAGAATATAACACATACCCAATATTTGGATGGGATCATTGGTTAATTTTGATAAATATAAGAGATTTAATGATGACGTATATGGGATATTTGGGATGAAGTGAAGAGGTGGAGGTGGAAAACGTGTTCCCAACATTGGTGATGCTAGCTAACTACATGGGTTGCTTGGCAATGTAGTTGTCGAGGATCTTGAACCTTAGGATTCCAATAGAAAAGTGGGAGGTGAACTCCTAGGATGATTTGATGAGATAAACAAAGATAACCCAATAACAATTGATCCCACTAATGTTACCCTTAAAGGTGAGTATTAAGGGGATAACAATAATCGTGATCAAGGAATTTGAATGCCTAATGGTCCTCCAAATATTTCGGGGGGGACTTTGATTCAACATGATTATCAAGGTGATTGAGGTATCTTTGTGTTTGTTGATTATGAACCTTTCTAAGTACAATCGGACATGATTTTAAAAGAGTGTTGTTAATACAAAAAATATTTATAATCAAAACAAATAATTTATGATTATGTAGATTGCCTATAGATTCTTTTTAACCACAATATATATGTTTGTTTGATGAAGGGGGGTTTTTTCACATCATGGTTTTGAAAAAAATATAAAAGCATGGGTGGTATGACTTCTAGATTCCTCCATTCATATGTAACTAGACCTTCCAAAATCTCTCAACGGATGGGGCTTGAACCCACCAAAGATGGAAAGTGAAGGTACAAAAGAGTCAATTATAGTGAAGGGCATTGGCATTATGTCTTAATGGAAGTAGAAACATTTCCCAACAACCAACACTATATGTCTCAGGTGCAAATGCAACCCACAAATGACAACTAGGTATATTTATTTGCCATTAAGTTACCTTCACAAGTGTAGACAATATACTCTTTGCCTCCAATAGTCAAGGGTCACAACCAAAAATAGAGCTAGGTGGCTTAATGAGATTGACAATAACCACTTGAACTCAACATATGATCTCAAAAAGTATCTTCTTGTGTTGGATTTTGCACACTTGGGATGAAATAATTTTAAGCTCCCTAGGAAAACAACCGTTGTTTCATATGAGAAATTATTATTGGGAGTTATTTGGATCCATATTCATGCAATCCTAACTTAGACTATAAATTGTTTTGTAACCTCTTTGTGGAGGTTTTAAGTCAGTTAGATAAATACATTTTTGTTTTTAAAGGGGTTGCATTGGCATCATGAACCAATCTTTTTAGCTTAAATGGTGTAATGAAGGAGGTGTTTTAGACTTCCAACTATTTTTTACTCAACAAGATCGCTTTATGGGCACAAGTTGAAGAGCATAAAAAAATGAAAAAGTTATTAGGTCCTTTGTGCATGTGCTTCAAGTGACCAAAATATAATGTGTGAAATAATGCACTTGAAATACAATTGCTTGAAATAAGAAAATAAACAGACAAATGATGTGAACTTAGAGTTCTTACTTTGTCTAATTAATTTCCTAAGTGTAAAATGTTTTATGAAAAATAAGTTATTGTGGTAAATGAGAAAGTGATAAGGGAGGTATTTCACTCCATATTCCCTTCTAATTTACTATGACCACTTGTGGGCATAAAGCAAAGAACATACTAAAGAATAAAAGGGCTTTTAGGCCCCTTGTTTGTATGATTGGAGATAACATAAATAACTTTGTCCAACAAGTAAAATGCTAACTTTGATGTGTGATTTTAACTTCTCTAAAAAGAGTGGAAATGATTTCAAGTGGTAACTACTTGGGAACTACCTAGATATTCCTTCAAAACAATTATAAGCAAGGTAAAAAAGATGATATTGAAAATAGAATCCTAATCTATGCATCCATCTGCAATGACAAGCAATAAACCATCCATGTGTAGTGTGAGAAATTCTGATTCTCCCTCTATCCTATGTGTGATTTAATTATATTTAAGTATGTACAATGAAATGCAATAGGAATAATAGCAACAAGCGATAGTTCCTAAAGAACCAAAGTTTCCCCCAAAATTTAGTGAAATCATTAAAAAATGGCTAAAACAAGTTTCTTGTCCTCTTTCATTGGTTGTTTCATGGATAGTCGAATAAATAGTGCTAAGAAATTAAACAAATACCCATCGAACTTAATTGTGTAGTTATATGGTGGGACTCGGTGCAATTATACAGGTAGGTATTGGACTTGACCATGAGAAATTTTCTCGTGGCTAAGTAGTGGGACTTCGTGCATTTGTGTGGGGGGTATTAGACCTAACCACGAGAAACGGTCCCGCAACTATCTTGCATTACTCAAACAAAAAAAATCATGCAAGAAAGTAAATTGTGAGAAAATGAAATCTTGAGAAGCTTAAATCCTTTTGAGGATTGTTAGGTAAAGGTACAACCAAATTTTCCCCCAAATTTAAGTGAAATCACTAAAAAATGGCTAAAAACAAGTTTCTCTTCCTCTTTTATGGGTTGTTTCATGTATATTCATGTAATAGTGCTAAGTAATTAAATAAATAACCACATTAATTAATTGTGCAATTATATGTTGGGGCTTGGTATAATTATGTAGGGGGGTACTGGACTCAACCACCAAAAATTGTCTCATGGATAACTAGTGGTACTTTGTGTTGGTTGTGGAGCATGATCTTCTTGATTCTAGAGTTCGTGTTTCAGCCATGTTTGGATCCCAATACCATGATGACGGGTGTGGGAGGCTTTCCCCCCACTAAATTCACCATGGGGGGCCTAAGGGGGTAGCACCCTCATAGCGAAAATTTAGGAAAAATGCCTTGTAAAATGTTGTAACTCCAGAGCCATGACTTGGTCAATAATGGGTGTTTTACGGGCCCCTGGTTTTGGGTAGCCCGTGGTATTTTCCCATGGTATTCCCTTTATAAAAGGAATGCATTGTAATACAGTTGTGTGTTGTATTGTAGCAGTGTGAAAAGTGATCTGTGTGATTGTGTGAGAGATACCATGAGAGAGTGAAGAGGAAGTGCAATGGGTGTGCTGCAGGTTGTATCCCTTCAATTTATTAGACTGTATAATAATAAAGGACTAGCAATTTATGTGTAGGCGTATCCCATATTGGGTGAACCACATTATATTGGTGTCTCTCTTGTAATGTGTTCGTGTGTTTAATATTTGCATCCTATTTTTCTAACACTTTGTGCAATTGAGTAGGGGGTACTGTACTTGACCATGAGAAACTATCCTGCAACTATCTTGCATGAATCAAACAAAAACAATTGAAAAAGAAAGTAAATTGTGAGAAAACGAAATCATGAGAATCCTGAATCCCTTTCAGGATTGTTACATGAAGGTACATGTCAATTTATAACCCTAAAGGCCCCCATAGATTAGAAAGTATCTCAAAACAACCTAAAAAGTATGCATTAAATGAATTTAAACCTAAGTGGAGTCACAAATCTATATTTGTGATTTTGTTGAATTAGTGAGCAAAAATCCCTATCTTCTAACTAGGTTGTGAGCTTGACAACAACCAATGATTAGTAGTGAGACTAACACGAGTATTCTAAAATAACATACGCAAATAGGAAGCATACAAGCAATAATTCTACAAGATTAATCTCACTAATGCCATTCAAACACAAAGAATGAGGAAAAACAACAATACTCGTATATTAGTCAATGAAAAAGCATGAAATATGTGATATCACCTTGCAAGAGTGGTTGGAAGCAAGTGGAAACTAGCACTCTCCTTGGGATGGGTCCTTTTCCTTCTAGAAAGGTCTCTCTAAGAATGATGAATGAAGAATACTTATCTCCTTGAGTGAGCTCAATAAATCATGGGGGCAATAAATGATATAGATGAGAAAGTGAGATTGATGATCTCCATGCTTGCTCCTCTAGTATAACTTTGCAAATATTCTTCTTTAAATGTCACCCCATGGCTTTCATTTATAGGAAAATTTTGAGCTCCAATGAAGAACTAGTTCCAATGTGAATGCTCCTCATTTTAAAGTAGTATGTCAATGCTTGTGGGGATACTTGGGTAGCCAATGTACTCTTAAATGATGTTTTAAGGGCTTGAATTCATATTGTACTCTCTCATAGTTGTATGAACCAAGCCTACGAGCCTTCAATTCACCCAAGCAAGTTGAATTTCGCACGATTACATGAATTGCATAGGTATCGAAGGATATCCCACACAATACCATAGGTGTAATATAATGATAATCACATAATTGAAAGAAAAAAAAATTATAAGATTTTCTTCAACTAAAGGAGGGGAGTAGAGTGGCCATGAGGTAGTGATGTTATATTACTTCTTCCAACTAAAGATTCTTCCATGTATTTTGTTGAAGTGTCACTTATGAATGAAATTAAGGTGAAAACACCTATAATAATGGTTGCATGCATCCCTTGGAACGCATCCATCTGAGGTATTGTATGGGAGAAGATCCAATACTCCTTTAATTCGAAACAATCAATTTGATAGAGTTTTGATTGGTCCATATGTAGTTAAGGATATGGATGAACAAGTTAAAAATATTGGGGAACATCTTAAGGTGACTAAGGAGTATAAAAAAATCTATGAAAAATCTCATGGAATTCAAAAGTCAACAACATGTGTTCCTAATTTTTAGCCTAAACAAATCTCTTTGAAATTGGGGAGTTGCTCTATGTTGTCACCATGTACTATGGGCCAATTGATATTTTGAAGCGGCGTGGGTCAATTGCATATAGGGTTGCATTACCACCTAGTTTCATGGTGTATGATGTGTTTTTTGTTTCTTTATTAAATTCATATGTGTTCAATCCTAATTATGATCTAGATATAACTCAAATTCAAGTGGAGCTAGAGTGAGAGTTTTAGATGAACTCTTTTCACATCCTTGAAGGGAAGGTCCCAATGCAAAAAAATCAATCCATCGCTACAGTGAAATTTTAAACCTTTTAAAGTAAGCAATGCATATAGATTTTGAAGAAAAATATATAAAGAATAGCAATGGCACACACATAGTATGCAGAGATTTGCCCCTAAAACTCTTAACAAAGAAAACTATCCTAACTAAGGACCACGCCTCTATCTTCTTCATTGTATGAATTTGACCATTCACAACACAATATTTATGTATTCCCCAACATCTAAAACCCTAATTTGTAAAATATTCTTACTTTACTGGATCAAATTTTTTCGCTCCAAGAACATTTTTGAATTCCAAGATTTGCTCATCGTGGTTTTCAGCCTGGTTCTATTGATTGTGGTGTATGGACCCCTTCCAGATCCACGTGCCTTCCTTGCTATTGGATTCTGGTGCCGTATTTTTGGATATCTTGGTTCTAGTAAATGCCATGGTGCTCCCTCGATCATAGTTGCGTTCTCTCTTTGCAGGATTCCATCTTTACTTTTTTGCAGGTCTGAGGGATTTGTTCTCTGTAGGAGTTTCCATCTAGTGCATCTTGTCTTGTTCTTTTCTACAAATTGTGTTTCCTCGGGCTGCTCTTTTTTGGGTGGTAGGAGGTTCTTTCCTCGCAGGCCATTTTTTCTCGGAAAGATCCTTCAACTCTATTGGTTTGGTATGCATGTATTTTTCTTTTTGTTTGTGCTTTTCTTGCTCTGGAAAGTTGTGCCTCCTCTCTAATGGATGCTGGTGGGTACCCCCCTCCTCCTCTTCCACCTGAGTTAGACGCATTCAAACGTCTGGTTGCTACCTGTGGAAATAGGAAAGGTAGTCCTCAGAGATTTGTGAAGAAGGTTGATATCCCCTCTATTGATCTTCCCGTTGAGCGGATCTGCCAAACGACTCTAAATATTTTTTAGTGTGGGATGATTGGGCAATTTACAGGCCTTTGGCCTTCTCCTAAGGCTATTGATGGCTGGGTCTAGAGAAATTGGAGGCCATTAGTATCTGGAGGCATCCGAAATCACTTTGTAGGTAGATGATACTACGTCTTTGTGTTTGGTTCAGCTGCTTATCATGACCTCATTTTTTGAAATGGACCATACTTCATGGGTCCACAGGGACTCTATCTGAACAAGTGGACACCAGATTTTGATCCTACCCAAGATGTCTCATTCGCAATTCCTGTCTAGGTAAGGCTCCCTCACCTTCCTTTACACTGTTGGAACTCATATTCTCTGGAAGCCATTGGGAATAAGCTTGGAAAATACATTGACAGGGCAGAAATGAAAAACCAATATTCATGTTCCAGAATATGTGTCAAAGTTGACTTGGAGATTGGATTTCCAGAGGCGATGAAGCTAATAGTGGCCGAATGGTCTTATATTCAGGTGCTTGACTATGAGAAAATTCCGTTCAAGTGTCATTTATTCCATGGTTATGGCCACTTTTCCCTAAATTGTAAGAAAAAATCAGAAGAGGATCTTGAAAAAGAGAAAGATGAGCAGTGGACTCAAGTTCTGAAATTAGGAAATCCTAATCAGGACTCTAGAATGAAAGGTAAAGAAGGAAAGATTTTGAAAGGAGACCTTGCCGCTAGGAATATCCTTCCTGCTGTAGAAGATCCCAAAGCATCCTCCGGCCATTTTGTTGTCTTCAGCTCTCCTGAAGTCCCTATTCTTGAAGAGGGTGAACTACCACAATTAGAAGCGCAGAATGAGGACCCTAAAGTTAATACAGGATTTATGGAACAATATGGTACAGCTAACTCGGAGCTACATAGTGTAGGTGAATCCCTACAGGAATATCATCCTTCTCCTTCTTATGCAGAAATAGCTAAAAAGAATCCGGCCGACAGCTCTGGCTCCTTTGATGAACATTCCTTTGAACAACTTTCTAAGAAGGAAGGTAGGAAGTCTCGAAAGGAGGCTCGAGAAGAAGAGGATGACAGACTAAAGATGTAGGGTAGTCAATATACCATTGAAATGTTGTTTGGTAGAAGCAAGAGGGCTCAGCCCCATAAGGGAGTCATAACTCCCTCCCTCTCTAGTAAATCATGCAGACCGTCTCTTGGAACTGCAGGGGGTTGGGGAACCCAACTAAACTAGAAGTAGTCAAAGACTTGTTGAAAATGGTTTCTTCTGACATCCTCTTGCTCCAAAAGACTAAGATAGAGGACGAAGATCTTCTCCTCTTAAGTAAAACTAAATGGAATTTGAATACTGACAAAGCTGTTAGTGCAAGAGGTACCTCTGGGGGTCTTGCAACTCTCTGCTGTTGTGAAAACTTTCAGCTAAAATGTTGGTTTTCCACCCAACACTGGATATATACTGACCTCTATCATATCTCCAGGAATATCTTCGTGGATCTTTTTAATCTTTATGTTCCAGTTACTTTCAATGAAAAAAAAGAATGTTGGAAAACACTTTCAGTTTTCATAGAAACCAATTATCCTTCAAATATAATAGTCGTAGGAGATCTCAATATTTCTCTAGCTCCAAATGAGAAAAAAGGTGGCATTTGTGGAAAGGACCATTTCCAAGAAACGGCGGAGGAGTTTATCCAAGTCTGTGAGTTGAATTACATTAAACCTAAAAAAGGACAATACACTTGGTCAAATAACAAAGTGGGTTCAACCAACATTTCACCTCGTCTGGATAGGTTTCTTGTCCATACTTCTCTGATGGATGGTAATTTCATTATCACATCTAAAATTCTGACCAAGCTCTCTTCTGATCACCATCCAATATCTCTAATTTTTTAAAAAGAAGAGGATCTAGTCCCAATCCACTTCCGCTTCAGTCCCCTCTGGATTGAGCGAGACAGATTTTGGGACATTGTCAACCAAGCTTGGTCTCAATACGTGGTTGGATCCCCCTGTTTCATCTGGGGACAGAAATTAAAAAATACTAAATTTGCTTTGAAAGTCTGGGTAAAAAAATACCTTAATACTCTTATTAACAATAGGCTAGAGAGAGTGTGTGAGCTATCTGAGATCCAATTAGGTATGGAAGAATGTGTGATCACCAAATATCAGCTAGCACTGGAACAATTTGCTCAATATAAAACTACTCTATCTTTTCGACAGGAGGAGGAATATCTTCAACTAAAGTCTCGAAGTCTATGGTTGCTAGCGGGGGATAAAAGCTCTGCCAATTTCCATCACCAATGCAGAGCAAGGTTGTCTAGAAATCACATTCTAGAAATTTCCATTGGGGATGGGGAAATTATTAAAGGTCAAGACCAATTAAAACAGGCTGTAAGCATGCATTTTCATCTTTTGTTTCAGGAGGATGGTCTCTCTGATGGTGATGTGTCTGCTAAATTTTTGGAGAATGTTCCTTCTATTGTTAGTTCAGAGGATAATAATGATTTAATGAAACCCTTCACTAAACAGGAAATTGTGGATGTCACTTGGGATATGGAGTCGGATAAAGCCCCTAGGCCAAATTTTTTCTCCTTCCATTTCTATAGAGTCTATTGGAACATCATCAAAATAGACCTGATTCACATGTTGTTAGCCTTGCAAAAAAAAGCTAAATTGGGAGGGTGCACCAATTCTACATTTTTTGCTCTTATTCCAAAGAAAGTAATCCCTTCTTCCTTTGACAGATTTCATCCTATTTCGTTGTGCAATGCCTCTTACAAGATCCTAGCCAAACTTCTTGCCAATAGATTCAAGCTCTTGTTTGGTAAGTTGATCTCTCCTCTTCAGGGGGGTTTTGTAAAAGGCAGACACTTAGTTGATAACGTAATTCAAGTCCTATAAGCCCGCCATTTGGGTTTCCAAAGGAAGGAGAAAGGAATGATAATCAAGTTGGATATGAAGAATGCCTTTGACCGAGTAAATCTCCCCTTTCTCTATCAAGTCTTTCTTTCCTTTGGATTTAGCCCTAAGTTTGTGAAATTGATCAAAGCTTGCACAGATAGACCTCGGATTGTGCCTCTTGTCAATGGAAGACCTATAGAATTTTTCTGAGCTTCAAGAGGTCTTTGCCAAGAATGTCCATTGTCACCCTGTTTATACATATTGATGGTTGAAACTCTTGGCAGAAAAATTTCACCTAAAAAGGAAGTTGGTTACATTCTGAGCATTAAGATAGCTAGGGGTGTGGACATAATAAACCATGCTCTCTTTGTGGATGATTCTCTCATGCTTAGAGGGGCCTCATTGAAGATTGTTCGTTCCTTCAAGGAAATCCTTCAAAAGTTATGTCTTATTTCAGAAGGCTTGATCAATAAAAACAAAAGTGTTTTTTATGGCTAGAATGTAGAACAGTCAGCAATTCTTTGAATTGCAAACTCCTTGTGTTTCCCTGCTTTTGATAAATGGGAGAAGATCAAGTATTTGGGGTTGCCTTTAACTCTTGGATCAAGCCCTCCTTCTCTCTGGCTCAAATTCATTGCTAAGTTAAAAGCCAAAATTACTTCATGGGTTGGTCATTGGTTAACCAAGGCTGGAAAACTGGTTCTAATAAACTCAGTACTTACAGCTCTCCCCATCTTCCAATCCTCTTTGATGCTTGCCCCTAAGTCTATTTCGTATCAGATTTCCAAACTTTTAATCCAGAATAAGATGCATTTGGTAAGATGGGATATCCTTAAAACACATATTTATGAAGGTGGATTACAAATTCATGACCCTAATTCAGCTAATTTGGAAATGGGAGGCAAACTCCTTTGGAAACTCCATGTGGATAAAAATCACCCTGTAAGTAAGATATTTAGAATGAAATATTTAAAGGGCGGCCCTTTGAGAAGTTTAACATCCTTTAGCACTCCTACAGGAACATCTATCTAGAACTCATGCAGAAAAGATATCGATAAATTCAATCAACAACTCTGTAGAATCCCTGGAAATGGGAAGAGAATCCGTCTCTGGGAGGATAAAATATCAAGAAATCCTTCACTTTCCTCTATCATCTTGTTAGAATAATTGAAGAATTTGTTAACTAATAAAGGCTTGCTCTGTTTGGATGATATCTCCACTCGGGATAGTGCTGGAAACTGGGCTGGTTGGTCTCTACCTGAGCTCCTAGACCATCTTAGCTTCCAAAAATATTTGTTGCTCTTCTCTCTTTTAGGTCTTGCTCTAGTTCATCATTCCAATAAAGATAAATGGGGTTGGAGTAAGTCTGGAATTTACATAGCTGCAAAAGGGTTATTTGCATCTCAAGCTACACATTGCTCATGTCTGTCCCCTACGATTTGGAAAATGGTTTGGTCCTCTCTCTGCCTTCCTAAGGTAAATATTTTTTCTTGCTTGCTAATGCAGAACAAGGTGTTGTCTGGTGAAAATTTTCTAAAACATGGGTTCAATGGACCCTTTCGTTGTTGTTTCTGTAAATCAACCACTAAAACGATGGATCATCTTCTAATTAATTGTGTTTTTGCTAAATCGGTGTGGGAGCTTGTTCTCCACGACTCCAACATTTCTTCCTCAGGACAGTCATTGGTCATCTCCTTCTTCCTTTCCTGGCAGGATCATTGCCCTCATAAAAGTGTTAAATCATCTTACTGGTTTAATTTTTGGCATTCAATTCCAAATTTCACGTGGTGGAAGCTGTGGATCACTAGAAACAACTGGATCTTCAATGATCAGGTAACGACCCCTCAGTCTGTGGCTTTTAAAGTCAAAAAGTTAATTGTTGAATCTGTAGGTCGTATGAAGTCTCCTTCGTCTCTTCCTTCTACGATTTCATCGTGCCTGGGTTCCACTATAACAGGAAAGAGGAAATTGGTTTGTGTAAAACTTGTTAGCTCCTCTCCCTGGCGGTTTCGTGGCAGTATTGATGCTCTTAAGTCTTTGTGGATGAGCTCTTTGTCAACGACAATTTTTTTTTATGGTGCATCCAAGGGAAATCCTGGGATCTCAGGAGCTGGGGGTCTGATTTTCTCACAAGATAATCTGATTGAATCCATTTTTAGCTAGGGACTTGGAAACATGTCGAATAATCAGGCCGAATTTTACATCCTCCTCATGGCATGCCAGATTTCCAAGGAGAAAGGATACAATTCAATTCAAATTTTCGGTGATTCTGAGTTGTTGTTCAAACCTTTAAATTCAGATGATCTTTTCAACAATTCTGCCTTGAATTCAACTTTACAGAGAATCTGGAATGTTTTGAAAGACTTTGATGGGGTTGCAACTTTTCACGTTCTTTGGGATCTTAATATTCTTGTAGATGACTTGGCTAATAAAGCATGAATTCTGGCTCAAGGGACCCTTTGCATTACTAGAGAATCCAGCTATTTTCATCCAATTCCGTAATTTGTTTCTCAATAAGTTGTAATTTGTTGCATTTGGGAGATTCATTATTAAAATATAAGAATTTGTACATATTCAAACCTACTTGAAGTATTCCTTCTGATTTTGTAATTGGTTGTTTGGCATTTGTCAAAACATATCGGTATCCCTCCATTATAAAAAAAAATTTACTTTTGTTTCAGTTATAAATAAAAAAAACCCTAATTTGTTAATCATAATTAGATTACAGCACTAATCCCTTATCTAAGATTAGATTGTATTAGGTTGAAAATTACATAAATAGGTCAAAAGTGAACTTACACCGAATGCACTTCATATGCAAAGAATATAACACATCTCCAACATAGGGAAAGGTCAATTGGAAACATTACTAAGCTTTCAAGGTCTTCAAGGTCTTCTATATTTGTCACCTCAATATGAGGCCAAAGAAGACGTCCAAGGTATTGATTAGTCAAAAGACCAAAGGAGAGGCTTTAATGCTTGACCAAAGTGGTTTTCAATGAAGGAGATATATAAAATAAAAAGAACCTCCATAGCTTAGGCATGCATAGGAAGGACATGCCTACATCCCCACCACCTTGTTGTCTGCCCAAAGGGCCACCTATTTGTTTGACCAAAGGGCCACCTATCTGTGTGACAAGATACAATCGTAGGTATGCATGGTGTGCATAGTCATGATTCATGCGGCCTCATGGTGTTTGGGTGTGGATGTTGGCATGCTAGAAACATGTATTAATTTCATCCCTACACCACCATAGTTCTACATTGTATCAATCATCAAAGCTTATGCTCTTTGCACTGCTTCAACGTTGTTCTAGCAAGAGATACAAGTAGAACGAGCAAATGAGCTTGAAATATGGCCACAACATTATCCCTTTGTTGATGTTCTTCCTGTAATAATATACATTGCCATTAGTAGGTTGGTATCCATTTCATTTTTAGTTAAATCATGACAAATATCAATGGCATAGTAACCTATAGCTTGTTGATTGATTGTTCATCCTGATGTGCCTAACTTGTAGTATGAGCATGGATCCAATTTCCTTGTCATTGTATTGGGTGGAACAACTACTGGCAGGTACATTGTCAGATGGTAACATATGTTTTCCAAATTTCCTATTACACAAAAACTACACATATATCCCTCTTAATCCCTGAATATTTGTATAATTCTTTGAATTCATTTGATGTGAATTCTTCGCTATTGTCTGATCGAAAGGTCTTGATTTTCTTTTCTGTGTGGTTCTCAATCACTGCTTTTAATTCCTTGAACTTACTAAATACTTCATCTTTGTTCTTCAAAAAGTATATCCATGTCTTCCTAGAAAAATCATCAATGAAAGAAACATAGTATACATACCCACTCAATGAACTAGATGACAATGGACCACATACATCGGAGTGGATGATTTCCAATATTCCTTTTGCCTTTCTCTCGCTACTTCGAAATGTATTCTTTGTGTTCTTTCCTTTCGTACATCCTTTGCAGACACTATCATGTTTTGTCTGTATTTCTAGAAGACCTTCAACAACTTTGCTTGCAAGTGGTAGAGCTCTACCGTGCACATGTGCAAGCCTTTTATGCCAAAGTTCATTTGGATCTATTGATTCATGGATCAAAGCTTGTCCTGGTTGGCCGTTCAATTTGTATAGTCCTCCCTCTTCCTCCCCAATCACTACTGCATCATCTATAGTCTTTCCTTTTGGCCATCTACAAATGCAACCCTTATGCATTTTGCATCCAATGTAGATATGGAGAGGATATTCTTCTTTAGTCCTGGTACAAACAAGACATCCTTTATCTTCATAGACTTTCCAGAGTCTAGATTATAGGAGGATTCACCACTACCTTTTATTGGATACTGGTAGTCATCCCCAAGTTTCACCTTGTGAGGTGACTCATGTTCGGATAGTTTCACAAAGAATTCTTTGAATAATGTCATATGCTTGGAAGCCCCACTATCTATAAGCCAATTCCCATGAGAGAGAAAATTAAAACATATTCTTCATCACTTGAAGAATCATCACTTTCTTTTTTGATTCTCTTTATGGAAGGTTCATCATCCTCTGCAGCATGAGCATGATGTCTTCTCTTGTTTCCCTTCTTCTTGTGAGAGCCACTTTTGTTTCTAGGACATTCTCTAGCAAAGTGTCCTTTCTCATCACATGTATAGAATTTGATTTTAAACAAATCTATGCTATATCTTTTAGGGTTATCTTTCTTGTGAGAATGCTTACCTTTGGGATGATGATAGTCCTGTCTAATTTTCTTGGAGTGTATTGTGAGAGCTTGATCTTCACTTCGCATATTTTTTTCTCGGGATACTATTCGAGCTTCTTCTTGTGAGCATTCCTCCCATAGTCTTCTGAAGGTAACTAAGAACCTCAAATGTAAATACAAAATATTTATATCTTACCAATTTGAGAAGCTAAAACTGGATTTGGAGCTGATCTTCTGGAGTGCCAGTTTTCTGGTTCCAGGGAAAATTAGGGTTTGACTTTATCGAAGTTCTACCCAACCAAAAACCTTGATTTTTTTCTCTAAACTTAGATTTTGAGGAGGAGAGAAATCCTAGCCTGGGATCACTCAAAAATTCATCTTCAGTGAAAATCCCCAATTTCTCAATGCAGTGGCAGGTCAAAAACTGAAACTACTCAAAATCAGATTTTTCTTCGACGGAAAGATGCGCCCTTCAATGGAGATCCATCCTAGCCTCCTTTTGTTGATGGATTGTGGAGAGAGAACCAACAAGTAAGAAGCCCTAGATTCTGTATTTGCACAGTGTCTTCTTCTCAGGTTAGCTCTGATACCATGTAAGATTGTTATCAATTAGATAGTATTATCTTAGGATCTTATCTGAGATAATAACATGCACAGCAATCTATCACAAGAGATAATAGACACAAATATTTTCCTTGGGGAAACCATAAAGGAGAAAACCCCACAACTTCCTCAGAGATAGAATGAGCACCAATGGAAGCAGTAAAACCCAAAGACAGAAAGATGAACTCCAACATTTTTTGTCTCTCTCACTTGAGCGAGCTTCTTCTCTCTCACCTATGCGTTATAGCTGGGTGAGTGTGTGTTTCAAATGGAGAGTCTCACTCTATATTTATACTAGTTTTCGACTTGACAATCACTTGCTAGGGCCGACTTCTCTAGGAGAGTATAATAACCCTATTGCCCCGAAACTATGGGGAATTTGACCCTTAATAAACTAGGAGGGTTAACCTATGTCTTTACATGACTTGATTACATTAATGATTCTCCCAATAGGAACATCAGGGATCAATGAAATACAATATATGAAATATACAAGTGAATACATTCCGAAGTTAAAAATACATCAACATGCCATTCATACCTGCATGGGAGGAAAAGGAATATATTAGAAATGAAATGTATAAAGTGAAAAATACGAAGAGAAAAATAATAACGAAGAGATGGTAAAATACTTGCACCAAAAATCCTTTATATGAAAACGTTTTTCAAGCACGTCTTGAAGGAATGTTTTGAATCTATTATGCATGTATTGTGATGTAATATGTGGATTTGATATGATGTTGTGAACTTTGCATTGGTATTCTTGACCTAAACTGGTAGAACGTCCAGCAGGCATTAGAACATGCAAATCTGACCATTTTGTATCAACTGCACTAAGGGTAAATAAGAAAGGTGGTGTACCTTGTTGATTGATCATATTTGTTAGTTCAGCCCTACTTTTGTTCCAATATGAGCATGTTCCACATAATGAAGATCCAAACCTTGTGACCCACTCACCAATTTTATGACTAGGCATGTCTTGCAATTGGTTAACAAGCTCAATTATTTTCGGAGGTAGTGTATCTTCAAGATTAGTTTTGACAAAAATAGAGGCAGTAGCATTACTCCGATGACGCATAATTACATTGTGTATGTAGTACCGGAACCGAGGATGTTGGCCAAATCTGTTGTCATGATAGTGAATTAGGTGAAGTGCATATCCATGCATATCAACCTCATGAATGTGTGGTTTTTTAAGCATTGTTGCACCTGTGGGGAACAAAGTTGGAAAATCCATGGAAAGAAGTCCTTCTGTGTTGTATTCATTGATAGGGGAAATGCCTATAGGAGGCCAATCAATTGAAGGTGCTAGTGGGATATTTGGTATATGTAAAAACTTTATAATTTCTTCAACCTCAGTTCTAGAATTAGTTTGTGTTGAAATAAATCAGGAGGATTCTATTTCATAGGGTTCAAATGGATTTGGTGGTTGAACTATAGAGGACAAGCTTTGCTGATGAGATAATGTATCATTGCTATTAACATACAAAATCCAAGGTGAAATGTCTGTTGATATAAGAGGAAATTAAGATAATGCAACTAAGTTGACCTATACATCCTTGTAGTATGGTTCGTTTTCCATTTTGTATTCAAGGGCAGCAAGAACACGTGTATGACTAACAAATGGTTCATATGGATTGTTTGTAGAGTTGCATTTGCAAACAAAAAGGATGTCAAGTTTTGATATTAAATGGGGTAAGTATTTGGAAATATTGGAAATGTCCTGGGGGAAGCAAATAGTATGTCCATAATATCTATATTGACCACCATGAGCATGTGTAACTTGTGAAACTGGGTTAGCACAACAAATGAGCATTTATTCAACTTGTGTAAGTACTGCAAGCACAGGTGGTTGGATGCCTGGATCCATATTTTTTTCAAATTAAAAGCGATGGCATGTTCGTTCTAGAATACATTGAGAACAATTATATGCATCATGGAATTTTTTCGTTACAATACCAGGGTAACATTCTTTGCAAATTGAGTAGACATGCATATCACGGAGTTGGTCCATTTTTTATGAAATCGTTGATGTGCATCATCGAGGCGGGTGCTGGATGGATTTAGCATAGATGGTCGAAGTGAAGGTCTATTGGAAGGTTCGGGAAGATAAACTAGACAAGACATATCCACGGGTATCCATGCAGCTCTGTAAAGAAGACATTGTCTCTTGTTGTTTTTATCTCTGTTCTCTACATATACAACTCTTCTACATGCATTGGCTTGTTCATTTTCATGAGTTGGAATAATGCCTACATCAAAACCATAAAATTGTTAAATACTTAGAAGCTTTGATTGTTGACAGCGACACATTTTCTGTATGTATTAACTGCAAAGTATATCGGTATAAAGCAGAAGAAAAAAACAAAATATTAACTGATTGCATGTAGGTAACTAAGAATGTTTCTGGAAAATAATATTGATGGAATAAATATATTTTTTCAGGTCGCACGTTGATAATTGTAAGAAAGCAGCAAAATAGAAGAACAAAATCTAGTATGAAAAAAGGATATATGAAAAAAATATAATATTTGTTAACAAATAAGAAAATAAAGTTGTTAATTCAATAAATAAAAAGAATAGCGAATTGTAATTCTATTCAAAAGTAATCATACAGGTTGCATAAACAATTTAGGTAAAAAAATGTTAAGTGATAGATTCTAGATTGAAAGTATCAAATTGCAAATTAGAAGTTGTCGATAATGTATTTTCAAAGAATATGAGAATAGATCAGGTCAAAAAAATGTATATATTTATATATCCGATGAAGTTGTCGATGATGTATTTTCAACCATGACAATTACAACTTTTAGGTGCGCAATTCCACAAAATGTATTACTTCCAAATGAAATACAAAGAAGTAATTTTTTTTGCAGATGTTCTGGAGTATTTCAACAATTGATGTTGATTCAGTTGAGAGAAGACACACGTCTTTTCCTGAGATGGCCAAAACATTCATTACAGACAATAAATAATATGCCTATGTATCAGGTTGAACAAACTTATATATTTATGTATCTGGTGAAGTCTCTGATGATGTATTTTCAACCATCACAATTACAACTTTTAGGCATGCATTTCCAGATAACGTCTCTATTCTAACTGAAAGAGTAAGAAGTAATTGTTTGTTGCAGATCCTCTAGACTATTTCAACAATTGATGTTGATTCAGTTGAGAGAATACACGGGTCTTTTGCTGAGATGCCCACGAGTTGGTTTGCAGCATCATCAAAAGCAATCACACCATGAAGATATCCAGTTACATATTCCAAGTCAACATTTAGGATGTATCGGTAGTCACATTCAAGAAACTTCCCATCACATTTGGCTCCAACTTTGTCAGCAATCTTTTTCATGCATTGTATACCATCAACAAAAAGAGGGCATGCAAGCAAATGAAAGGAATCCATGTTAACATTTGTGATGGCTGCAACAAGAGAATACCAAACAAGTTTTTTAGATGCTTGAAGAGTTTGTAGCTCCTTGATGGTAATGAATTTTCGACCAGTAGAATGAGAGGCACTGAATTTGTGGCTCAAAGACGGTGATGTTGAACGAAATCCATTGTCATTAAACCATTTCTGGAGAACTGATGCTTGTTCAATATTTGGGTTTATAAATATAGTAGATTTGGATATAGTGCCAACAAATTTTCCATTAAAATCTGTAACACGGTCGCCCTTGATCACTACCACTGGAGGAGTAGGTAAACCGTGAAGGCTGGAAAGCTCAGCTCCTTGAATTTGGAAATTCTCTCCCCAAAGTGTTATGTCAATACTATAGCCTAACATGTCACAGAGTCCAATGGTTTTCCTAACAGATTTAACACCATCCCATTTTCGTATCGTTGATGTAGGTGAAACTGAAATGACAAGTCCAACAAGGTCAACCATGGAATTTATTGGTATAGTTTTCAAATCTCCTTAATAGTTTTAAAGTTAAAGAAACATAATGGTATTAAGGGATATTCGTCTAAGCATGGTTGAATGGTTGAGGTGGAACCTAGAAAAATCTCATTATGGCTTTTCAAATGGTTGAAATTTGGGTTGGATGATTTAACTGTACCATTTGATATGGTGTACATTATTCCTATTTCTATTTGGTCATACAAAGAGAGTGCCAATTCATTGAATGCGGATATATGTATTTCATCATGCGAAGCATTAACAAGGTCAAATCCAAACACTTTTCCAGACCCTCATTGGTTTCCATATTCAAGTATGTTTGTCTTGGCAATAACTCGGCCTCGAATGTTCCAAACTTTGCTAGAAGAGGAGAGTGATGTGAATGGGATAGTCAATCCAGTGAAGCTAGGGTTTTCATTTATTGAGCTAGTGTTTACTAGAACAAAGCAACTACTTTCTGAAGGAGAAGCTACATGTAAGTGGTAAGGTGTAGGATCTCCAATAATTGTTGCATCCACTGTGACAAGAGTCGAGTACAACCAATGCAATAGTCATGTGAGATGAAGTATGTTAGACATGAATGGGATACAAAAACATTGGATGCATGAACAGTGTGAAACTGATTGAGAGAAAAAGAAAGAGGAAATTAAACGTATGTTACATTACATACAATGTTGCATGAACATTGGGTAGTTTTGATTATAGTTCCTTCTTTTAGTTGTCCATTTTCTACAAGATCACTATATATAACTGGAAGCAGCAGCTCATTCTTGTGAAGGTCGTCCAATATAGAGATTCTGAACCGAATAGATGATGAGTTGAGTAAGTTCACTTGGTTTGATGTGAAGACCTGTACTAGCAGGCAAAGGTTGACTACACAATGTAGCAATAGTGAAATAGAATCTTCAGTTACCATAGTCTCCATAATGTGATGGTTATTTTTTCCTGTGAAATGAAACAGAGAATGAAAAAATAAAATAAAAAATTGGAATGTAACATAATCATTTGACCAGAATAAAATGGATATATAAAAACAAAATTCTTCGCATTAACATATTTCATTATTCTGGTTGTTGTTATTCATTACATATTTCATTACTCTGGTTTGTATATGTTTGAGCTATAAACGTATCGAGCAGAAATCCTATTTGTTAAAATATGAACATGTCCATGTTCCTATTGCTGATTTTTTACATTTCGGAATCTGGAAATGTATGTCCTATGTTTTCCAATAAGGAACATGTTATCTTCCGATTTCCAATTTTGCAACATATCCAGAAATCCTATGTGTTCCAATACGAACATGTCGATGTTCCTATTTCATATTTTCGACATTTCAGAATCCAGGAATCTATGTCCTATGTTCCAATAAGGAACACCATATGTTTCGTTTTTCAATTCCCCAAGTTAGGATCTGGGAATAAGGAACACCATATTTTCTGATTTTGTGACATTTCGAATTGCAGAAATCCTATGTCCTATGTTTTCCAATAACCAACATTTTGGATTCCGGAAATCTTACGTGTGAAAATTACGAACATGCTAGGTCCTGATTTCCGATTTTGTGACATATACAGAAATCCTATGTTCAAATACAAACAAGTCCATGTTTCTATTGCCAATTTCCGACATTTCGAAATCCGGAAATCTATGTCCTATGTTTTGCAATAAGGAGGATGTTATCTTCTGATTTTTTATTTTGCAACATATCTAGAAATCCTGTGTTCAAATAGGAACAAGTCAATGTTGTTATTTTCAATTTCCGACATTTCGAAATCTGAAAATCTATGTCCTATGTTTTCCAATAAGGAAAAACATATGTTCCAATTTTAAATTCCACAATTTAGGATTTGTGAATAAGGAACAGCATATTTTTCGATTTTGCTACATTTCGGATTGCATAAATCTTATGTCCTATGTTTTCCAATAAATAACTTAAACGTACGTTACATTATGTGCAATGTTGCATGGACATTGGGTAATTTTGATTATAGTTCCTTCTTTTAGTTGTCCATTTTCTAAATTATCACTATATATAACTGGAAGCAGTAGATCTGTGGTTTAAACCAAGTGAACTCAGTCAACTCAACATCTATTCGGTTTTGAATCTCTATCTCAGACAGCCTTCACAAGCATGAACATTTCAGATTGCAGAAATTCTATGTCATATGTTTTCCAATAATCGACATTTCGGATTCTGAAGATTTTACGTGTGAAAACAACAAACATGTTATGTCCTGACTTTCGATTTTGCGACATATACAGAAATCCTATGTGTTCAAATACGAACATGTCCATGTTCCTATTGCAAATTTACGACATTTCGGAATTCAGAAATCTATGTCCTATGTTTTCCAATAAGGAACATGCTATCTTTCAATTTCTGATTTTTCCAACATATCCAGAAATCCTATGTGTTCAAATACGAACATGTCAGTGTTCTTATTTCTAACATTTCAGAATCCAAAAATCTATGTCCTATGTTTTCCAATAAGGAACACCATATGTTTTGATTTTCAATTCCCCAATTTAGGATTTGTGAATAAGGAACACCACATTTTTTCCAATTCGGAACACCATATGTATTCCCCAAGATCGGATTTGCAACATTTCGAATCTCTGAAGTTTTGTATTTTCAAGTAAAGAAACATGTTGAAGTTCCTATTTCCAATTTTCGACGTTCGGGTATCGAAAATCGGAAAAACCTCGATTTTCATGTTTTATTTTTATTGTTCATATTATTTTTGCATAATTTATTCCTTCGCTAAGTCCATTCCTATTATAGTTCCTTCTTTTAGCTGTTCATTTTCTACAAGATTAGTATATATAGTTGGAAGCAGTAGCTCTGCAGTTTAAACCAAGTGAACTCACTCAACTCATCATCTATTCGGTTCTGAATCTTTATCTCGGATGGCCTTCATAAGCATGGACATTTTGGATTGCAGAAATCATGTGTCATATGTTTTCCAATAACCGACATTTCAGATTCTGAAAATTTTACGTGAGAAAATAACGAACATGCTATGTCCCGATTTCTGATTTTGCGACATATACAGAAATCCTATGTGTTCAAATACGAACATGTCCATGTTCCTATTACCAATTTTTGACATTTCAAAATTCGAAAATCTATGTTGTATGTTTTCCAATAAGGAACATTCTATCTTCCGATTTTCATTTTGCAACATATCCAGAAATCCTATGTGTTCAAATACGAACATGTCGGTGTTCCTATTTCCGACATTTTGGAATTCATAAATCTATGTCCTATGTTTTCCAATAAGGAACACCATATGTTCTGATTTTCAATTCCCCAATTTAGGATTTGTGAATAAGGAACACCATATTTTTTTCAATAGAGAGCACCATATGTATTCCCCAAGATTTGATTTGCAACATTTCGAATCTCAAAAGTTTTGTATTTTCAACTAAAGAAATGTCGAAGTTCCTATTTCCAATTTTCGATGTTCGGGTATCGAAAATCGAAAAACCTCTATTTTCACGTTTTATTTTCACTGTTCATATTATTTCACATAATTTATTCCTCTGCTAAGTCCATGCCTATTTTAAACTCGCTCTCTGTTATTTTTCATCGGTCTCCCTGTGAATTTAGCAGAAATTTGGTCTCTAAACTTGGTTTGATTTTGTATATCGACTTGATAAGCTTTAAACAACAGTTTTTCACTGACCAATACTAGAGAACGATAACGAAAGACATATCACCAAATCTTTGTAGTGACCTTGTAGCTTTAAGTTAAGTTCCTTACCTAAAACAAGCATATCATAAATACTAATACCTATAATTTTATTGACATAGAATGAGTATTACATCATGATGAAGGTACATAACCAATACAAGTCACAACCCTTTTGTAACACAGTAGGAGTAAGAGCCAATTAAAACACAGCAAGGGAATAAGAGTCAATTAAAACATAGGAAGGGTGTTTCACCATCTCATAAGCAACATTTTCAATTAGGAAAAAAACTAATAGCTAACATTTTATTGGCATGCATGACATAACCATTACATGTCACAATCTTTTTGCAACAAAGCAAGAGTCACATTCAATTAAAACACAGCAACAGTGTTTCACCATCTAATAATCAGACTAAATGAAGAACTAAGGAATACCTGCAAATTTAAAAAGGTGCAAAATCTTCTGATGGAAACTCGAAGTGTAAATGAAACACGGGAAAATCAATATAAGCAAAACAAAGGAAAATAGTAATAAATAGTGGTTACCTGAAGGCCTATTTATATGTGGAAAGCAAAGACAGTGTAACAGTGAATGCAGTAAATGAAATATTGTAAGAAGATCTTGGAGATCGTCATAAGATGAGAAAAATTGAAGATATAGCCCCATGTTTATCTCAAATGACAAACTTTATTGCATTAATGGAGAAACAATGCATTGACGAAGCATTAATGTGAATGAAGAGACATGGGAAAAGTGTCCTTCATTGACTGAACCAGCAGTGAAACAAAACCACGACCAAATTGACCGCAAAATGAGATCCTAAACACACAAAATCACTGCAGAAAATACTAGCCTAAACCCAAATAAAATGCTGAAGTGAAACTCGCAAAATCTTTGCAAGGGCTATGCCGAATTGAGAGAAATGAACTGCAAAATTGTCTGAAAGCATCTAAAAATAATAATTTCTAGGACCGGTCGTTTAGGACAACATATAGAAGTGTAGTGAAAACACGCAAGCCACCTGTCGAAAAAACAAGGTAAACACCAAGTGGGAAGAAGGATCTGCAACTGAAAATTAATCCATTGACTCCATCAATCCATTCATGCACAGCAACATATAGAAGTGTAATGAAAACATGCAATCCACCTGTCAAAAAAACACGGTAAACGTCAACTCTATCGTACCACGCACAGCACCGATCATATAACACAGGACACCTGTGGTCTACGGGACAGAAGTTATGAAATCGATATTGCACAATCAAGGACCCAACTGAAGTACATTAAGGTAAAAACAAAAATTGATCAGCATACTAATTTAGAGTCCAAAATCTCCGACAAATTTAGAGGCAGAACCATCGGAAATAACTCGGAGGAGTTTAAAATAAGGATGGACTTTGCGGAGGAAGAAGTTACACGGAAAGAATATGAACAGACAGAATAAAGCATGAGCGTTTTCAGAACATGTACTTAACCGATCAACTCCATGTCGCCCTGTTCGGTCCCTGCCGGATCACGGGATATAAGAACCGGGAAATTTAACCATGGCATGTTGTACCTAAAATTGCCAATTACCAGGCGGCACGTGTCGAAAGGTTAGTGGCCAGAGAGACGAAGAATATTTTGAGACAGCTTCTTTCATTATGAAAACACCTACGACATATATATTTTAATATTGTATATATTATATTCAATTAAACACATCTTTTTTTAACTTTTTTATAATATATTAATTTACATCTTAAGTGTGTTATTTATTATATTGCTCTTTATTTAATGCATTGATTTTATTGTTTATGGAATGTAATAAATATATTTCAATGCATTGATTCCAATGTTTCATGTGATTTTGTTATATTATTTATTTTCAATGATTATATATAGACTTAATTGTTGTATCACCTTTTTGAGTGGTAGGTGTTAGTTTATTAAACTTTGTGTATATTTAATCATGTAAATTTTTTAACATGTTTATTAAGTAAAAATCATAATATATACAAATTTTTAATATCTATTATTTCTAACATGTTCATAATGTTAAATAAGTAATAATAATTCAAATAATGAGTAACAAATAGTGGAATACATTTAGGTTTAAACGAGATAACTTTTTGCAACCCAATCCTTTCTAGTCAATAGTGTTTCCCAAATTGGGATTATTCCTCCAAGCCAACTAGCAAACAAGTGTGCCCATAACCCTAATAACCATGATAAAATCCTACTCTTCAAAGACAAATATATCAAGTTTAATAATGAATCAAATATAAGATTGTTATAAAGATAATGTAGCAACTCTATTTTTTTCCTTCCAATTCCTTAGCTTCTAATGGTCCACGAAGGTCCAATCATGAATAGTGTCAATCACCTACATGGTTACTGGTGTGTCATCCCCCATACAAGGCACTTCTCAAACATAGCTCAAACCAATTTTTAAATGCTAAACATTATTAAATAATAAAATATGTCTATATATTTATTGTTTGAGAGTTCGTTATCTTTCACCTCAAGACATCAATGTGATACCCAAAACATCAATAAATTTTTAACTAAGTCACAACACATCAACATTAAACAACATTATAGTTAGATTTTCCTTAATGAATTAACCCAGGATTTACAAGTAAAAGGAACTAGATATAACTAAATTGGTGTCACAAATCCTAACCCACATTACTAATATAGTCATCCTTCCTCCTTAATATATTTCCAACTTCCTCATCCTATCCATTCCTCTACTAAAATATATTGGAGCATGAAGTATATTGACATAGCCCTATATCCATATATATAACTTGTAAGTGGAAGTGTGGACCAAATTGACCTAACTTCTCAAGTGAGATTCACACAACACTCCCACCATTCCAACGTGAGAAATACCTCCACCCCCATTAGTAATAACAATGTGATGTCATTGTGATTCTTAGAGTTGCATCAGCGAATGACCAATTTGAGCAACCCAATTGCTTAGCACCTCTAACTAGTGGCTTAGTCTTATCCAAAACATAAAATCATATATTTTTTCATTAGCTTTATAGCAATTCCTAATTTATCAATCTCATATATATATATA
>LPNX010673588.1:24308-50627 GCA_001517045.1 Pseudotsuga menziesii | reverse complement strand
CATCACCATCAACGTCATCACCATCAACATCATGGACATCATCATCATCATCCTCACCATCACCATAAACATCATCACCATCAACATCATGAACACCATCAACGTGATCATCATCATCATCATCATCAACATCGTCAACATCATGAACATCATCATCATCATCCTCACCATCAACATCATGAACATCATCATCATTCATCATCATCATCACCATCAACATCACGAACATCATCATCATCATGCTCATCATCATCCTCATCCTCATCATCGTCATCACCTTCATCATCATCATCATCCTCACCTTCATCATCATCACCATCAACATCATCAACATCATCCTCGTCATCATCATCACCATCAACGTCATCACCATCAACATCATGGACATGATCATCATCATCCTCACCATCACCATCAACATCATCACCATCAACATCATGAACACCATCAACATCATCATCATCATCGTCATCATCAACATCATGAACATCATGAACATCATCATCATCATCCTCACCATCAACGTCATGAACATCATCATCATTCATCATCATCATCCTCATCATCATCATCACCATCAACATCACAAACATCACCATCATCATGCTCATCATCATCCTCATCCTCATCATCGTCATCACCTTCATCATCATCATCATCCTCACCTTCATCATCATCATCACCATCAACATCACAAACATCACCATCATCATGCTCATCATCATCCTCATCCTCATCATCGTCATCACCTTCATCATCATCATCATCCTCACCTTCATCATCATCATCACCATCAACATCATCAACTTCATCCTCATCCTCAACATCATCATCCTCACCTTCATCATCATCATCACCATCAACATCATCAACATCATTCTCATCATCATCATCACCATCAACATCATCACCATCAACGTCATCACCATCAACATCATGGACATCATCATCATCATCCTCACCATCATCATCATCATCACCATCAACATCATCACCATCAACATCATGAACACCATCAACATCATCATCATCATCCTTATCATCAACATCATGAACATCATCATCATTCATCATCATCATCCTCATTATCATCATCACCATCAACATCACGAGCATCATCATCATCATGCTCATCATCATCCTCACCTTCATCATCATCACCACCATCAACATCATCAACATCATCCTCATCATCATCATCACCATCAACGTCATCACCATCAACATCATGGACATCATCATCATCATCCTCACCATCAGCATTCAAGCCTAAAGTGCAACATCAAACCTTCCACTTGGCGTAGCATTAAAACTTGCTAGTTGTGGAGCCCTCTAAACTTATCTTTCAAACTTTCGCATAGTTATAAATCCACATTTAAGTCCATAGTTTATACCAATATAGTATGGATTGATATAAATTTTAAACAAATCTATCATAGAATTAAAACTTTAACAAAGTTAAATCCATATTAGAGCATAACGTGGGTTTAAAGTTTAAACAAAGTTCAAAGAGTTAATCATTTTATGCAATTCTTAGCCATAAATAAAACTTTATACCTATAAACATAACTCTAGTACTAAGTTTATTGAAGCAAAACGGGAGGGCGTTTTAGTGAAGCAAAACGGGAGCGCATTTTAGTGAAGCAAAATGGGAGCGCGTTTTAGTGAAGCAAAATGCGCGCGCGTTTTTGTCTACTATCCTAATTGGCATGCATGTTGGCAGCCTTGGGATTAGGCTTGGCAGGGTCGGGATTGCTTGGGATGATTTCTATTTTATGGATCAAGCGTGATTGACTTCATTCTACCATTGCATCTAAAAGGTCCCTCAACTTCTTGCACACACCCTCTTGTAAATCGATTTGACACTGATTACATCCTTATCTTTTGGTACATCTACTAGCTCTGATGTTTGATTCTTCTCAATGCATTATGTTTCTTCATGAATGACTTGTTCCCAGACTTCTTCTTTGACAACTTCCTCAAATGTTAGCGGATCATATATTTGAGAAAATAATGCAAAGAGAGAGAATGAATTTGGTGTACCAGCTTCATATATTTCACACTGAATTCTTGTCCTCACTAGATCTATTGGTGTCAACCTCGATGAACTTCTTGATGGATTTTGTTGTCTTCTTGGTGTTCTTGTCGTCGTAGCTTGAGCTGCGACTTATGTCGACGTTCCTTGTTCGGAACCATGTCATGGTGTCATGGGAGTTGACGGTGCTGCGACATTTTGACTTACATGTGGTGTTTGAACCACTTCCTCCATCATGTCATCATGCTTGACATTCGACACAATCTTGACATTCTTCTCGGTACTTCCATCCCATGATTCATTCTCGACAAATTGAACATTGTGACTAATGATTACTTTCCTTACAACAGGGTCATACAACTATTATGATTTTGTGTCATTAGAGTAGCCAACAAAAATACATTCATCTCCCTTGTTGTCTAGTTTCTTTCTCAACTCATCTGGAGCATGAGCATATACGACACAACAAAAAAAAATTAAATGAGAAACATTGTGATTCATACATGTCAATGCTTCTTTAGGAAATTTTTTCTCCACACACTTTTTCACACATCGGTTCATAATATATACAGTAGTTGCGACTACTTCATCCCAATATTCATTTGGAAAATGCTTGGATGTGATCATGATGTGCATCATTTCCATAATGGTTATGTTCTTTCTCTCTATGACAACGTTTTGTTGAGGTGTATACCGCATAATGAATTTCTTGTGTCGTGCATGAGAGTTGCAAAAAATTAGGAAGTCATTTGAGACATATTCACCACGTCTGTCCATCATTAATATTTTGATGTTATAACCACTTTAGTTCTCCATGAGTGCCTTAAATTGTTAAAAAAAACTAAATGCATCATATTTATGTTTTAAAAAATATACCCATGTTTTTATTATGAAGTCATCAATAAAAGTAAAAAAATAATTGCAGCCACCCACAAATGATGTCTGCATTGGACCACAAATATGAGAGTGCACAATATCAAGTGGTGTGCATGTTGTGTATGACTTTTCAACTAGAAAATTCTCCCTATGTTACTTTCCAAAAATGCAGCCTTCACAAACTCTCTCTAGTTTGTCGATGAATGGGAATACTTTCACCATATTCTTTGTGTGCATTAACTTCATCCCACAAAAATTCAGATGTTCAAATATGAAATTGCATAGCCATGACTCATCCTAAACTTCTTTTTGAAATGGTTCTTGAATTTTAGTGTTGTCCTTTTCTTTCTTATCGCACTACGTGTCTTCTTCTTTGCTTTCTTCCTCAAATGCAGCTCCTATATTTCTCTTTCCTTTAATGTATCGAATTATCCTCAAAGGAAACAACCGATTGCTTATCATTGGTACTTTTTCTATCAGCTGGTTGCTTGGACATATGTTTTTAATCACACAATTGTTGTCCTCCATGTAGAATTTGTACCCTTTTTGTATCAGTTGTCCAATGCTTAATAGATTGTGTTTTAGACCTTCGACATGATAAACATCAGGCATAAAATTTCTCTCCCCATGTTTGGTTAGAATACCAACAGTACCTTTTCCCAAAACATTGACTTGGAAAACAAATTTAAAGTACTAGTCATATGATTGTTTAGCTTGAATATAAATACATATGTCACATGGACTTTCTTGGACAACATTTCATTCAATTACTGATGCATATTCCATTAACATTACGCTCGTCGAAGTGTTGGTGTTCATTGACTTTTTTTGGCTTTGTCTTCCTTAGTCATACTTCTTCTTCCATCATTTATAAGCACAAGACCAAATTTATTGCAATAATGACATTGGAGTTTTCATTTATCAAACCTGTGACCAATTGGATGAATGGAATTCTCATTCTATCCTCTACCAGCGACATTCACGGGATTGTTGTTGCGTCCTCCTCTGGAAAAACTTCTTCACCTTCCTCTAGATTTATATCTCCCCCTACCTCTTTCACGACTTATGGATAACTATGTTGTGAATGCACCTTCTAATGATGTATTTGATCTATTGATTCTATGTTCATGATTGATGAGTGAGGCTTGTAGTTTATTAATAGTAAATTGTGAAATTTCTTTCTTTTGTTTTAGGGTCATGACCAAGTATTCAAATTTATGGGGAAGACTTATAAGAACTTTTTCAACAATACTTCTTTCTTCTATATTATATCCATGAGATTTCAGTTGATTTATCAAACCAACAACTCGAGTGTAGAATGACTCCATTGACTTTGTGTCTTCCATTGACAAAGATTCAAAATATATTCTAATAATGGAACTTAGAAGTCTTTACCTTGTCCAAGCCTTGATACAACATTTCCAATGTGTCCCATGCCTCCTTAGCAGTATTTGTTGTCACAACTCTTGGGAGTATGCTTTCAAGCATGGCTTGGTGTATGTAGAATAGAGATTTTTCATCTTTCTTCCTTTGTTCTCTCAAAGAATCCTTCTTCGCTTGCGTGGGATTATTATATGTCACTTGCTATGCTGGTTCTGTATATCCATTTTGGACTATCTCCCAAAAATATTGACCTCTGAACAAATCCTTCATTTTTAGAGACCAATAGTCATAATTATTTTCCGAGAAAATTGGAGTTTGTAAACTCAACATGTGTGTACCCAAAGTGAAAGCCATTTTTATTTTCCTTTTAAGACAAGGTTTCTTTCCTAAACCTGCTCTGATCACTGGCTCTGATACCATATCTTGGGAATCGACGACTATGACCATTAACTTGAGTTACCACGCAATAATTAATTATCTTTTTTTTTATTTTCCACTTTTAGGATTGTGAAACACCACCTTGGGAAACCCCACCTTTTACTTCAACATAAATACTTGCGATTGAAATTTACCACTAGTAGAAAATGAGAAATTAATGACTAAAAAAATGACTAAAATCAGGCTATAAACGACTATTTTTGAGTCGGTGACTAATAGTAGCAAATTACCACTATCTTATAGCTAGTCGTATTTCACTAGTCATTAATAGCTTGACTTAGTAGTCATTGATTTAGTCATTGATTTTTTCATTGATAGACAATGATTTAGTCATTGATAGACAATGTTTTAGTCATTGATAGTCAATGATTTAGTCACTGAGTTAATCATTGATTTTGTCGTTGATTTAGTCATTGATTGCAACCATTAATGACCAAATATACGACTAAATAAACTATTAGATGTCAACATATTAATGACTAAGCTAAATACGACTAAGATACAAGAAATTAGCTACTAATAGTCGTATATATGTGAATTTAGTCATTTTTGTAGTCACAAATTTATGATAGGGCACGGAGGAATCGAACCACCAACCTCCTGCCTATAATTAGGAAAGCACTCTACCATTGAGCTAGCACCCTTTAAGAATTTGTTATTGCTTGACAATGATGATATTCAAACAAATTTATGATAGATATCAATCTACAAACTACATAATTATTACTATTACAACTTACCAGTAACTAGTATTTATGAAAGTAGTCATTTATGCAGTGGATAATTGTAAATAAGGAGCTGCGTTGGATGATTTCACAAATATCGACGTTTCGATCCCTACTATGGAAAGGGTAAGGAAGCTGCTGTGTCCCCATTACACTAATCACAGCAGGCACATCTCGCTCCAAAGAAAACTGCACTTGGGCTTCATGTGAGTCCCTTGGTGCAAATGACATGGTCAAATAATTTCTCTTCAAAATTTATGCACCCCAGCTTGCCATATAAGCATGGCATAAGGATTTCAGATAAGGGCATATCCTCAAAATCCATAAATCATTACAAAAACAAAATACAGGACTTATCACCAAACTTTGCCACCCGTGCATATATATAGTTGTCATTAATAATCTTAACCAGCTCAGGGAGGTATTTCACAATTAATATTCACCATTATCCTTTGTAAACTTGCTAGAGAAGCCAATTTTGTTCACCTGCTATCTTGTTTCTCAAAGTCCATTCGTTTTAGCTCGAAACTTGAGGTAGACTTGGTTTATGTTCATAACTCACCTATTGACATAATTATGTCTACAATATTTAGTATTTGTATTTTCATTTTTTATTGTAGGATATTTATTATTTAAAATGTCAAAAGCACAAGGAATAGGGAATCTACCTTAAAATGGGAAGTTGAAGAAAGTCCCTACCCTTGGAAAGATGCAGATCCAATGTTGCTCACGGATACAAATCATTTAATTGGATTCCAAGATGACCTTGAGTGACCAAGTACATGCATAGAATGTTCGTCAATGAAGACTTCCATAAGGACCATGATGACTTAGAGGTTTTTTGAAATATCAGAAAGAACATCCTTTACTTGATTGCCGCCAAACCAATAATATTACCATATAACGATGTTGTCAAATCGATATTCAGACACATTAATCTTAGAATGAGATCAGTCATAAGTGAAGGTAGGGTTTCCATAACTTATTTACAACCCTATTCATTCAAAATAATGTTCAAGCTGAAGAAAATTCAAGTGCTATTGAACAAAACATTTATGGATGAGTACAGAGCCAAGGAATTCAATCTAGTAAAAAAATTGAAAGATTGGTGGACTGAATATAAGGCCTTCTTAGAAAAGAATAATTGGATGTATTCTACACAATACTTGAGATACCCATATCGGTTTATGAAAACCATGATTTTTATGTTATATGGCGAGGAGGGATGCTCTCATTTTAAAATAGAATGGAATCTATTGGCGCATCGTGTAGTAGACACATGGCATGATTTCAATTGGGTGAGCATCTTGTCTGTTAATCTACTGTGCTTCACTAGGGCCATTAAAAAGGTATAAGGATACAAAAACTAGAGTTTTTACATGTTATATTACATATTAGATGCAGTTTGTTCCTATAATCCTTTTCCCAAAATGGGATGAGAGTGGAAACCTAGTCTTCTACCTATGCATGTATATTGTTGTGAATTGTGGTCCTCCAACTATAGGTTATATTTCTATAACAAAAAGTAAAGCCTTGCAAAAATTAAAAGAGAAATGAAGGGTAACCATACCAGTCATGATAAATTCCAATAAGGCCTCTTTCATATATCACACCAAGTGTATTCTTTTTTGCAATGGTTGGGACAACATTCATAACCCAAACTTTGTCGGATGTAAGTGCTGCTGCAAAGCCACCAAGACCTGCATTCATGTCCATAACATTGTGATATCTACTCTCCCCAATATAAGACCTGCATCCATGTCCATAACATTGTGATATCTAATCTCCCCAATATATTTGTTCATTCTTTGGTAGCCTTTCACGTGCTTTCTCCACAACTGTGTATCAACATTATATGTCTCAGCAGTAACACCTGATAATGAACCACTAAGAACTCTAGGAGGAACAACATTCATGCGCTTTGGGAACTTCTCCAAAATCCCTCCAGACACATCATTAGCATCACTGAATTTAGGCATTTGCGTAGTTCATCTTTGCATTCTCTTATGCCTGGGGGGTCAGCAGATTTTATAGACATTATCATATAAGCACAAAATTTCAATAATCTGAGTAATACTAGGCCATCTGAGTAAAACTAGGGCACTGTCAAAGCAAACTCTTCTTGTACTGTAATGAAATATGAAGCCAATTACACAAACATGCTTGAAATTTTTTAAGATTTAGACAGTTAAACTTAAACCTGTCTGCAGCACAAGATCAATTCATGCATGGCCATTAAAATGTAAAAGCAGATAGGAAAATTCAAAACTCACATAAAAATGATGAAATCAAAATGTATCTCTGACTTGTATTCAGGATATAAAGTTGATAATCCTTTGAATCTTGTAGCACTCACAATTAAAATCACAAATTATAATAGGTCAACGACCATTCTATCAATTGTTACAAAGCAGTTCTCCAGATTTCTACATGTCAGAAAATTATGACAAACAAACAGACCATGTACTTCAGCTTAATAGTAGTGCAAGTTTAAATTTTTCATAGTCAGCCACACTGACATTTTAGTTCAAAGGAATCCTACAACCACAATGCACTTTGTAACATATCCATTGCAAGATTGATATCCAATTTAGAATTTGGCATGATATTAGTCTTCTAAAGGAAAAAAAGCCAATAGAAGAATACTTACAAGGACAGGTCACTACTACATTTCGACCAAAAATCCGACGGTCGTATTGTCCGATTTTCGACACTTCCCTGTCGCATGTACGACAGTATGATTTTTTTTAAGCGTCGGTGGATTTTCGTCCGTTATCCGACGTCTTTCCAATCCGTCGGTTAAGCGACAGCTCAGTTTACCGTCGGTTAAATGTAAATCGTCGATTATCCGACATCTAATTCATATTAAACTTTAAACACGGGTCGGTTAAGCGACGGTGGAGAAAAGGTAAGCGTCAGTTCACCAAAGAAACCCATCTATTAACCGATGGATTATGAAAAATTAAGCATCGGTTAAGCGACGGTGTGGAAAACATAAGCGACGGTATTGAATTAAAAAAAAAAAAATCACCTACAGGTCGTCGCTTAACCGACGACTATAAGTGTTTTAAAAAAAATAATACAAATGCTAGATTACTGGAGACACACCTTGATGTTTGTATAGAAGCAAGTTCTTCTACCTTTCCTGAATGTGTGTAGAAGTGAGTGAAGTTGAAGTGGGGTATAGCCAATGAATTTGAGCAACAATGTAATGGGAAAATAATGAAATTAGATTCCAAATGCTTGAAAGACAGAGAATATTCAAGCATGAACAAGTTAAGAAAATGAAAAATCCACCAAGTGGTTAAAAGAAAGAAAATCATAGTTATAGTTTGTTGGGACTAATAAACTATGTTCTACCAACTAATCTTCCACATGCTCAATGTCAATTTTCCTTTCTCATGAACTTTCTCAAAACCCAAGACAATTTCATCATAACGTACAAGGACTCAAAAGAGTTAAATTTGAAAAGATTTGCATTTCATTGCAAAGTTGTTGAAAACCTTTTCAATTGCAAAGCCTCTGTGTGGTACAAGAAAAGATAGTTGTCATACATTGTTCCAAATTTCTCCTTTAAGGAAACACAAATCTCTATTTCTCTTCATGATAAGGAATGAACTAACAGCTTCTCTCCAATTTCACACTAACAACACTGCTTACTTCTTTCTAGGAAAACCAGCATGAAATTACAGTCGACATTTATACAAACAATTCTAAAAGAATGAAGAAATCTTCAGAACTCACTTAAAATTAAAGATATGTAAGCATCTATCAATGACGATGAGTTCATCATTATCCAAAAAAATGTGTTCAGTACCGTGTAATCATCTGAACAAGTTGCGATCTTGCAAAAATCAGTTGGACACCTGCAAACAGCAGTTACCAATATAAGAAACTACAAAAGAGGATAGAAAATTGTTGCTGATTAAGTCTACAACAATCTTAATCCTTACGTGCAGTGAAACTATCTTGAAAATTCTAAAAAAGAAAGCATTTTAGATTTTAAGTGAACAAGATTGTGCAGATCTTGTATTACCAGTCCACAGCAGTCACCTCCCCTCGATGCCCCTTGAGCATTACAGGATCTGCTTCTGGCCTGTCAGCCTGAAAATCATGATGTTATTCTTGAAGAAATCATTCTCACTGTATAGAACCAGAACAATATGATGATAACTCAAGCAGATGGATTGACAATTTGAAAACAAACCTGCCATATGAAGGCATTCTCGTCACTAGAACCACTCAGTGTATGAGTCCCACCAGGACTAAAAGAATCCTGCGACAATAATATATTGTTACAATTGTCAGCATTTGACAACAGTTGCAAATCACCAACACTAAGATCTTTGAAAATGAAGTGGAACACTGGAAACACTGGAAAAGTGTGCTTGTATCTTATATTTTTTAAAGAATTATCATTGGAAAATTAGCAAGAGAATGTTAGCAGCAAAAATCACCCATTGGAAAGCCAAATACAGTTAATATTTCAAGGCTGGCCCTTCTTGTGGCATAATCAAATAACCATGTGATCTTTCTACTTGGTGCAAGGGGAAGTATATGAATAATTGAACCATGCCTCCTAATCTTTTGAAAGGTTTTTCAATCCAACTAGGTTTGTTAAGGTGGCAAAGCTCAGGGATCAAGAATAACTACAAGCTTATCAGATGCACATTTTCAACATAGCTCATCAAGTCCACACTGGCCACTTACCAATTTTCAAACATCAGTCTAGATGAGAACGGAATTGGATGGGCACCAAAAACAACAACATAGACATCCACACCAAAAATAGCAAGTCACATAAACCCAGTGAAAAGGTGGAACCCCACAAGTTATCATCTTCACATTGCATCTTTTGGAGCAAAACGACCTCAAGTAGTGATCCAAAATCCAAATAAATTCTGAGAGATATCAAAAGCAAAGAAAGAACAGCTACAAATGTAGTAATATCAATTTATTCAAAGCAGATTATATGTTAAGTAAATCCATTTACCTTTATGTAGAAAGAACCAAGCACATGACCTGTATAACTTTTCAGATGACCCTTATCTGGTTGTAGAGCATTATATAAATAAATCCTGCAAAAAGTTACAATAAATCTCTCAGCATGTGCAAATTTTTAGCTAAAACCACTGCTTAGTTTCAAGACTTCAAGTCAAACTTAGTTTCAGTTTAGCGACAATATAAAGGTACAAAAAAATTTCATCTTGTCAAGACTCAATAAAAGATCAGGACAGTAAAACAAAATCATGACACCAAATTAGTTGTTGTCCATGCAGGATGTTATGAGAAATGTGCCACTTGAATCCAGAGATAGGCTAGCAATTCCATGAACTCTTCCTTCCTGTCACAACCAACACCAAAAGAACATTAATCAGATCACAGTCATAATTTCAACATGAACCAAAGCATCATGAAGACTTTGTAGGCCCATTCAAGATAAAATTGAAGTCATCCACTTAAGAGCTTCACACAAGAACCTGTGTGACAACATGGAATGTCATGTGCATTGCATGAAATTCAAATAATACATGAGTTGTTTTCAAAAAAATGACAAAACTCTCAATAGAGGCATTAAGCTTTAGAAGTATTTTGAAACTACCCCATAAAAACCTTAATTCTTTCAAAATTTGCTTTCAAGATTTGTACACATGATTCACAGTAAACATGCTAGCTGCAGAAAGTTAGAACTTCAACAATTCACGTTAAGATAGAGGTTATACAAAGTATAAGTTGGATTTCATCCTTGAAAATAATAACTAAATGAAATCAAAAAGTATCATGGTAAAGATCAATACCAAAACATCATGTTGAACACGTTGATCAAGAGCAAGAATAGCACAAACATGCTTAATGAATTCCAAGGCACCATCACCCATTGGTAAGTGAGAACCAGCCAATTTGGGGAACTTGTGGGAAACAGCCTCTACAGAAGCATCCTCTTTTCTTCCTTTAGCAATAATATGATGCAGTATATCACGGACAATCCTCAGAAGCTTGTCTGTAAAGTATGATGCAATCTTCAAGATAAATTCAGAAAAAGTCATGATGATTCAACACAACTTTAGCACCCTCCATTTATTATTTATAGTTAAATGAAATAAATGCCAACAACAAAGATTTTTTTTAGCTAGTTACCTGTTCCTTCAGAAATGAGACTTCCTCTGATTCAAGATCTGCTGCTGCTGCAACTGTAACTGAAGGTGTGGAAAGACTGCCCTCCCTTGCAGCAGCACGCAATGCAGCCTGCTCTTGTGAATGTTTCCAAGGGCTATATATAAATTCAGACACTATGACAACAAAGTAATCCTGTAACCAAATGGCAAGATGTCGTTAGATCTTGTTCTATATAATGTGAAATCATAACAAATTCAATGTGATTATTTACCTCTAGCTTTATATTTACATGTTGAGGAAAAACTAGGAAAATCAATTTTGTAAATTAATAAATAAAATAGAAAAGGACAAATTCCTAAAAGGGAAACCAAGGGAAATCTATGTATTGTTAAAGACAGTCCAAAAAAATACTAGCCTCTGGAGCATTCCATACACTCGCAGAGAGCGATTACTATGTCTAAAATAAAAGTCCCCTTAAAAAATCTAACTGTTCAGTTCTAACTATTCTCCTGGCCAAGGTTTTTGCATTAACTTTGTAGAAGACATTTAGAAATGTGCTGGGCCTCCATCCACCAATAGTGTCTCTCGTTGTGTTCTGGAGAAAAACTCAATTAACTCCTCATTAAAAAAAATCATGCAAAAATTTTCTGAGGATCTCTTCAATCATGTAAATAGATCATCCCCTACAGTATCCCATATGGCATTGTGGAACACACAAGGGAAACCATCGAACCCTGAAGATTTTCTAGTTTAGAGGAGGGTCAAGAAGAGTTTTTTTCTTTTGAGAGATCCCTATTAATAACTCCTGTCTGGTGGCCTCAGATTCCAGTTTTAGCACAACTTGACACATTCATATGGGCATGGAGTTGCAAATCCAATGGCAATTAGTACTACTGATTGCTACTGGATTTTTGTGGAAGCATCAAGGTAAAATCACTTTTCAGGAGGACCACTCCCCATTTATTCTAGGAGATTTGAGAAGATTTAAGTAGGATTTGGATTTGCTTGTGAGAAATTAGACTGGAACTCCATGATTTATATTGTAATGTTGAGTCCCTCCCTTCGTCTGCATGCTTATATGGTTTCATTTTTTACTTTTCAAGGGCAGGATTTTCGTGTGGTGTCATTATTGGTTCCATTTACTTATACGCGGCATTTTCCCCAAAAAATGAACAGTTCTTTACAAGGGCCTATTTGGAGAGACTGTAGATGGGCCTGTAATTTAGCTCATTTATTAATAACATCAAAAGATTGTACCTTCTCATGTATAAAAGAACTCCACTTGCCCCTACCTTCTACTCATACTGAGTTCTGATGCATTACCTTATTGAGCAATGTATAATCCTCCAGGATCTCACATAAAATCAACAATTGTCATGGTTGGTGTTGTACTGAGGACTGCCTACAAAATCGAGAATTTCCAAAAAAGAAATTGTTCATTGTGACAAACCAAAGACCATCAAAGATTGGTTTTTGTAATGCTTTTTCTCCCAACAGTGTTGGAAAACAATGCAACAAAAACTATCTTATTTACTGCAAGAAAATTTTCATTTGTAGAGAGCATTGCTTGGGAACTGCATATACACAAAATGATTAAAATTGTCCATTTTGTATACCAGTTGCCACATCAGTATCTGAGATATCTCTATTCTGAAGATAAGACTTTAAATCTTAGTTGAATAGATGCAGTACTTATAATCTAATGAAATAAGACAAATTAAGATGTGATACTATAACTACAAACTAGTTAGATGCAAATACATAACAATTTGTCAACAGTAGATAAAAAAATTTAAAAATAAGATAAGGTCTGATTATTCAAAGTTCTGTGTCATATGCGTGATAATGTAAAGGAACACGATAATTTAGTTTTGAAAACCTTCATGATATGATCTCTTTCTTTCATCTATTACTGCTTCAAAATTCAATAGAAACAACAGTCTCCCTTTGAATATAGATGTAGTAAAGACAACACTATGCAGTAAAGAAATCCACGCGCCGTCGGATTTTGGATCAAAATGTAGTAGTGCAAGTACCTATGTATGTGCTGATGGAGGAAGGATGCCAGCAAATCTGCTTAGAAGTTTTTGTTATTGAAGATGACAGGGGCAGCATGAATAATACTTTTAGGTGGATGGGAAAAGATAATGGAGTAGGAACCTTACTGCTCAGGCACTAGGCATGGATCCTTGGATACAGATGCAACAAAGATTTGAATATTTTGTGACTAGAATCCAACAAGCATGTACTCAAAGCTATGGTGTAAGCACCATTGAAAGAAATCAGGAGTCAATCCTTCGAAATAGCCGTTGCAATTTCAACCACTACAACTTGTTCAATTTCAACTTTCAATAACTCCAATGTGCCACAGCCAATAACACAAAGGTAGAAATTCCAACATCGACAGAAGCCACAACATATTCATCAATAGGAAGCTCAGAACTTATAGCAACAACAACCACAATAGCATATCTTGCATTGTGTTCCGAATGTGCAAAAGCTGCAATCATGGATTCATCTTCTCCTGTATATTCTTTTTGTTAGAGGAGAAAGTGAAAAAAACGTTTTCTTTTCATTCCCTTTTTTGTAGCTTCCTACATTATGCTAGACTGCATTTTCACGTAGAGGCTTCCATGCTCTAGTGTCATGCAGAGGGCATAAACAGATGTTGGTTCAGCTCAGAACACCTTTCTAGATTAGTTGAGGGTATTTCCGAGAAAACTGTCCGTGCAATCCAACTAACATGAGAGTTTATAATGAAATTTTTTTTGAAGGGAAATGAGATGCAAGTTCAAGAGAGGGGTCCTTGCCATCCTAACAATTTACCAGCTGCGGCAGCTTGAGCAGCCAATTGCAAAAGTTTTTCCATCGGTTCAAATGCAATGGTGTCTCCTGCACTAATTAGTAATTGGATACTCTGTCAGCCAAGTTGGAATTTCAATATTGAAGTAATCAACTCAAAATTGGTTTTGGTTCATGTGAAGGGTATATGCTACCTTACTGGTTTCCTACCATGACAATAAAAATACAGTCACATTGCCATACCTTTATCTGGATAACTGTGGTACTTGTTGTTTGTGCCACCTTGAAGCAAAGAAATTTGAGGGGGCACTATTTTAGTACCTCAGAGAGTCAAAATATGTACCGTTCAGTGTTTCTAGCTTAAAATATAGCACTATTATGATATTATCATGTTCAAGAGTGAATAAATTAATCTTGAACACCCAATTTTGTGTTAAATGAGATAGGCATAGATTAAGGGTGACTTATAGGCTGCATAGCAGCCTTAAAATAGGATAGCTAGCTATATTAGTAAAGAGAATTATGGTAGCCCCAAGGGTTAGGCTTTAGCTCAAGTCATGAGCCAAAGGTGAGACCTCTCCCCAAAAAGTTGGGGAGGTCACGGTTTTTATTATCTCAATCCCCGTAGGGTTAGGCTCCATAATCAGGGCTGACGGTATACCCCGTTTACCATCCATAAATCATGGAAAAGTACACAAAGGGTTTTCTGCAATTCATTCCATCGAAAAAGGAAAGTAAAGAGAATTATGGGGGGCATCATTTTTTTGTTCTTACCATAAAGAGTTACTAATGCATGCTTACGTTGATGTCCCTCTTACTGATGAGATCCTTATAACTCCACCTACGTTGAGAGTTTAGAATCTTTCATTCGTAGTGTCAATCATTGAGGATTGTAACTCCTCTTTCTTGTCTTACTCTAGTATGTAAATTGGCTATATACTCTAATATGTAAATTGGCAATAAAAAAGGCTCTTAGGCATAAAAGAAGGGGTGTTGATGAAGTGAAATATGGTAGGTAGACTAGAAGAAAATATTTAGAATAAGCATCCAGATTCCATACTGCATTGGATGTTGCCCTGAGTTGGAAATGGGCATGCATAACTTCTCAAGAAAGTTTCAGACTCTATTTGCTGTGAATTATGGGCATTCAATTGTTCTTCTGCTATCATATCTGCTGTCAAATCTATCGCTGGAAATTCTGGTTCTAATGTTAAATCTATTGTTGCTGGTTTTTAAGATTATCACTGCTGTTTTTGTTTCTGTTGTGTGTTTCTGTTTTGTTAGTAGCTATCAGTTTTCAGATAAACAAAAAACAGATTCGAGTCTCACTACTCTATTAGACGGTGCAGGCCTAGGCCCCGGTGCCACTGATCCCTACTGTTGCTGAGGCTGTGCGGACACGGCCATATCCTGTGCTTCGACATATTGTTGTTGTGCCTGTACTTGTTCTTGTTGCGTAAGAGGAGATTGTACGATGGTAGACTGGTTTTTCTGTGTAAGTTCATGATCGTACTCGCTCCCGATTCCTGAATCCACTTCCATGGGTTCCTACACCTGGTCTCGCCGTAGAAAAAATATTAAAACAAATCCAATCGATCAAAAAAACATCAATGGAACTTAACCTGTAGGGAATTGTGCATCCAATCCCATGAATTAGCGATTTTCCTGCTCAAACCCTTTCCCCAAACCCTCAATCAATTCAAGCGCTCTGGAATCAATCCGTGAACCTAAAATCCGATCCCCGGGAACCGCTCATATAGCTGAGGAACCTCCGCTTCGGTAGTTTAAAGCTGTTATAAGTTCCCTGGCCAGCGGGGTCACTATGGAAAATAAATAAGCTCTCGCAACCCTCGGATCGCTTCACATAGCCTCGTTATTTTTCCAAATGAAGGCTTTGCGGTTTGAACCCGCGACCTCGTGAAAGGTGCCAAGCATATAATAATAAGAACCCTGTCTAGGCCTGCAAGCATGTTATCGAGAAACCTTCCCTTCGTCGAACTTAGACAGGGGAGAGAACTCTAGTGAGCAACAATAAAAACCACCTCTTCACTGTGGTTAAGCTCTTTAACCCCACTCACATTTTATCGGGTGACTGGCGTATCCAGTAACTAGTCATCTTTCACCGGCCACTGAACCTATGGTTTCTTGTATTTTTTATTATTATATTTTTAATCATCACTATACATAACCACAAAATACATGCTCAAAAGAACTACCATACATCCAAAAAGATAATATCCATCAATCCAAGAGGAAATTGTGTCATTAGTCCATCAAAAGTCCTCGAATAAATACAAAACCAAATAAATTATGGGTGATTAAGGATGAGGATGAGGATGAGGCTGAGGCTGACATTGAGGATGAGGATGGATTGTAGCAAGTTGCGTAGGGGTAAAGGTATTTATATGCATGTTCTTAAAATAAACAATCATCTTCATGCTAGATTTGAATAGACGAGTAGCAAAGAATCTTTGGCTAGGTGAGGTAGGTCTAGCATCAAATTCAATAGTGTCAGATGTGTTAGTAGAGTGTGCAATAGCATGTGTTACAAAAGAATCCCAAGAAGTAGCCTAGGATGAATGGGTGGTGCTTGGGCATTTACCATATTTAGTGGGATGAGGAGAAGTTGATGAATTTGAGTCAAAAGAGGTAGCCTTGAAAGATTTAGACATATCAGGTTCAAAATTAGGGATACCCCAATTAGCAATATTGACAAAAGGAGGACTTGTATTTGGTATCCATCCATTATTTGTAGGTGTGACCATATGATTTAATTAAGAAATGATTGGACGTGGTTGCAATTTGTGAGGGGAAGGAAAAAGGGTAGGCTACACATTATGATCCCCTAAATATAAATTTCTAATTTGTACCAATTGTGCAAATTCATCAAAATATGCATCGAAGTGTACTAAGAATCATATTATTTTCCTTTCGTCACCCCTCCATACATATATATGCCTATTGGCTTTCCCTCTCCTAGGTTTTGTGAAACATGGCTCTAAAATCTCATGTATGATTTAAAAAGCACACAAATAAATCCTTCAATCAACCATAGAATCTTACTCAAGCAATTATTCTCTAAATGAACTATGTTGATGTACACAAACATATAACTAACACACTAATTTATATCAATCAATGGTTAATGGGGGTCAAAACATATATGGTAGGGTGTAGGCAAGGGTGGGACAAGGTAAACTAGGCATGTAGCAGGAGGTTCTAGGTATTTTTTTAAGCAACATTATAAGTGAAACAATGCATTGGCATAAACATTATTTTATGCCAATGCACTGGCATAAACTTGCATCATATAAGGCCAAAAATAAATTCATTTTCATAATAAAACCAAAGGAAAACTTAATAGAGTTTGTGCATACATGTATGAAAAATATAGAGCTAACATATTATAACCACACCTTGTTGATATGTGCATGCTACAAAGCATATAAATTAAAACTTTTAATAAGCAATTATATGCCAAATGTATGGGTGGAAGATATATATATAATAGAACATCCCAAATTTTTGGTGCGACAACCAAATCACCACAAAAGGCATTGCAATCTAAGAAGATAAGCATTAATAACCATGTCAACCTTTTATATTAACTACAACATTGCATGCTGGATGTTATTCATGAGCACTACCAAATCCCTCACGTCTTCTCATAAGTTTTTGACCAACATGCGACGGCGCTTTCCTTGTTAAATAGTTGACCAATTAAAGGCGTCATCGCTTAAGTGACGCTTACTAACGCGCCATCGCTTAACCGACGCTTGTGGCCACATTTACAAAAAAAAAAATGTATCCTTGTGATTTTTGGTAAGTTTAAAAAGAGAAATCCACACGCCGTCGGATTTTTTCGTCAAATTTTGGATCAAAATGTAGTAGTGGGTGTTAAATGCTCGTTTAATAGAATAAGAAATGTAGCCAATACCTGGAATCTAAAAGCACATTCTAGGAAGGACAAAAATAGGTTTTAACTATCAAACCCCAGGAATGTATTGGAGCCTAGTTTTAAACGTAAGAATACCTACAGCACTGAGCTTATGGTCCTGCTTAAGCACAAAAGTTCTTTTCCAGAGATAGCTAACTGGTAGCTGATGCACTCTTAGCTAATGCGTGGATAATGGGCAGTTTCTGACAAACAACTCATTTAACTAGAAGAAAGAAAAAACAAGTAACCGATAACTTATACATGACACTTAACTTATGACCTATTGGTATTCACCAGCCACAAGTTAAGTGGCTGTGCTAGTACACTAAGAAAATCAATGCAGTGATTTGTTTTTTATTAAATACAAAATTTCAATGCTTTGCCAATGCAAAGCATAAATGAATATCATGACCCTAATTATCGTGATATCATCATTTAAAATTAATATAAAGATGCAATCCTTCACATTTGCACATAGAGACAACTAACCAATCCAGATGAAGACACATTCTTGTAGAATCCCACAACTAGTGTCCCATCTCTTGTTTACCATCCTCCCTGATTGCTAGCTTCTTCTGCTTGTTTACTCTCTCTTAGATTTGAATTATTTCTACTGTTTGATAAGGAGAGACCCCCTTTAATCCTATCTCTTCTTAAAAGTTACTAAAAAGAGACAGAGTGACCCTCATTTTTCTGGTAGTGTTCAGTATTCCAACATAATATCCTGAGAACAAAGAAGATCACAGGCCATCACCAGTCATCGGTGGCTTTCTTCTAAAACTTTGTAAGTGAGTAAATTTTTCTTCTCCTGCTCTGGGAGGAAAGGCTCTGATAGTCATTTTGAAAGAGTACAGGATGACTCCGTTACTCTCAGATTTTAGACCCTTTGTCCCCATATGGAAACTGAACCAATTGCTCTTTAACAAGTTAGTTACTGGGAGGAACTCTTCTTAGATTCCTAGTTTCTCTCTTTCTATCTAGACACAACTTGAAACCTCAGAGTAGTGCACTAAATTCAGCAAAGTTATTTGATGTTTTTCCAAGGGATAGACAGTAGGTTATTATAGAATAATTGGTCCTATAAATAGTTCCTCCTCCCAAATTCCCAGCAGTATATTTAGAAGCCCCATTGTACAAGAGAGATCATTTTTCTAGGAAGTTATCCTGTGATTTTTCCTTCTTCATTGATCTGGAGATCCGCATTCCATATTTGGCAGAGAATATGAAGTCAGTGTGGTCTTAAAAAGAAAATATTGAAAGCCAGCTCACACAGTAAATGGCCATACTGGGGGAAGCTATAACTCCTAAAAATGTCATGCATGAAAACTGGCTTTCTCGTTATCCAGTGCCTTAATAGTAGAAACTACATCTTGAACACCATTTATAATGCGATGTGCCTTTAGCATCTAAAATGTGCAACCAAGACACAAAAATTTCCTCCTAGTTTGTGAATACGTAGGTGCAACATATCCATAGCCAAATGGTGTCTAAAGCAATAAAACAAAGATGTACAAAGGCAAGGCATATAGGTGGAATTAGATGTACTCACAAAGCTTATCATTGATAGGAGACGCTACTCACAGCAGCAGGTGTGGATGCAATCCATGTCCAAGAAAAAGCGTACCTAATACTTCTTTATTTTGTTTGCTTTTGGATTAAGCCTAGTAACCAAACCCAAGGTCACCATGACTCCATGTAAATCATATGTTATAACACTATATTTAAACCATATGGTATAATATGGTATAATGTGGAGCCTAAACCATAAGCACCAATGTTTAAAACATATCACAAAGACATATGTTTATATCCATTAGAAACATACCAATATAATGTGGATTATTATATTATTATATTATTATATGCCACATCATAAATCTTAACCATATCTTTATCCAAGGTCATGCAACGAAGAGATTGTATGCAAGCGGTAATGTTAAACATATCCATTAAAACCATACCAATATAATGTGGATTGTTATATTATTATATGCCACATCATAAATCTTAACCATATCTTTATCCAATGTCATGCCACGAAGAGATTGTATGCAAGCGGTAATGTCAAACTTTATGTGTTATAACCATATAACATAAAAAAATGCCATCGTTTGAACTATGGAATTATAATGTGGTAAGGTTTAAATATAGGTTATGTAGGTATAGACATAATTGTGTTTGGTTAGTTTTATTTATATTACTAAAAATGATTTTAAGTATTTTTTTAGTAATATTAATAATATATAGAAATATTAAACAATGTTAATTTTAACTTTTGATTATTTTTTTATTTTTATTTTTGAAGGTATTTGGTTTTATAAAGAAAATTTGACTAGTCAACAAAAAAGAAATTAAATTTTCAAAGATAAGAAGAAAAATGGAAACAAATTTATACATAAAAATATATATTATATATTTGTCAAAATAGGTTGTTTTAAATTGTGTTTTTTCCAAGGTGTAAATGAAAAATTTATGGAATCTCTATTTATTGAAATATAAATTATATATTTTGTTATAATTTATTGAAATTTAGATTATATGTTTTGTTAAAATATAGTTTTTAAAATTGTTTTTCTAAATATAGAAAGAAACATGGTGGAATCTTTCTATATTAATGGTTTTTTTTATTGTAAAAAAAATGTAATTTGTTATTCATAAGAATCAAAATTACATCATAGTTGTTCATGTAAAATCCCCTTCAAAGTAGGATAGAAGACAATATTGAAGCCCTGGGCAAAACATTACAATATCCAAAAATAAATGAGAGGGAATCTACCCATCAAACTATAGAAAGCAAAAATGCAGAAAAGACAAAATAATTGTGAGACAAAAAATAGCAGGGCTCTGGAGAGTTGTCATGCAGATACAACCTAAAACAGTCCCAGGCAAAACCAGAATGGAGAAACTAGAAGTAGGTAAAGCGACCTTCAGTAATCATGATTATGTTAATTGAGTACTTACATAAGTGAAGAATACCAGGGCAGTCTCCTATCGCAAGATTTGATAGGTTTTCTGCATCAGAATTGAACTCCCTGTACAGGTGCCTGAAGGATAAAGAAAGAAACAATTCTTTAGGAGCCCAATCCTTTTCAACCAACAATCATAAATCAGTGACCACAAATTGGTGATACCTCTGGCCCAATCAATTATGACCTTTGATTCGCCAAAAATAGAAAGCTAGAGAATTTTTTATTTCTTTTGCAAACCATAAAAGCCCCCATAAGGCTAAAAGTTCAGAAAAAGTATTAGTGCCACTCCCAACACCCATCCTTAGCTTGAAACTATGAGAGTCTTATATACGGAGGATCATGCCAGTACTACAATTTCCATCTTGCTCGGCCCCATCAAAGAATCCATATATGGTATCGGATTCCAACACCGGGATGATTCGAATCTTTTAAACTTTTGGGGCACAATCTCTGTTCCATTATAGAAAACTTGCCACAATCTAAGAAACAAGTAAACCTCCTTGCAAAGTTTAATCACTTCTTCTAATGTCTGCTTCAGTTTTCCTTTGGATCTTGTGAGGAATGTCGATGTGCAAAAACCAGTGACCTTTGCAAATAGTGGCATTGCAGGAGGGTGCTCATGCTTTTCCCAGGTTGAAAGCTCAAAATGCATATGGTTATGAGCGCATAGGCTGGAGATGGTGATAATTGAAAATATAAAATGGAAGCAGTAACTTCAGCAGCATTGAGACTTGTAAAAAACCATAACAATTGGTTATTGATTGGAGTGATGAACACAATCGAAGCATCAAGAACCATACCTTTGAAGCACTCTGACTGGTCACTGTGAGATCCTGGACCGGCTTATTGTCTGCAAAAATAGGGTATCGAGTGCAAAAACAGGGGAGCAGGGGTTGAATGATACCTTCAGCCCAGAAATACGAAGTTGACTTGTTTTTTTGGCCATGCATTGGATGCATTTGGTAAGTCTAGGTGGAGGAGGCGCATTCGAATGGCCGGTTCTCGAGGGGATGTAGGGCTATGATGCTTTTATCTAGGTAACGATATATATGGTACTGGTTCTAGTACCTAATTTTTAATTGACGTAGGAACATAATTTTCCTTTGGAACGCGCTTAACCGGGTTTGCTTCAATGGTGCAGCAGGGATAAAGATGGTCAAGAGAAAATTCATGCAATTGCTTTGTTAGATCTCTAAAGATCGAGGTCCATGGCACTAATATTACTAATAGAAGCTAGACAACTTACAAAAATTACACTTATTGCCAAATTTCCAATTTTCCATGACACAATTAAAAATGACTAATACATATTCTTCTATCTAGTCATTTTTTATGCCGTGACTAAATTAGTTGTTTATTTTAGTCATTTTTAACTCTGTCACTTATTATCTAGTCATATTTGTTAACTGGTGACTAAATTAGTCATTAATTTTAGTCGTTTATAGTTAGGTCAATCAAAATTGCTCATATTTAGTAGTAAATCACTTGGAAAACCTATGGTGACTAGAATTTTTAGTCACCTAGTAGCTAATTCCTCATTTTGTACTAGTGTACATTGTAAAACCTTTGGCTTAAACGTTCCATGGCATATTTCATATTCCATGGTATTAGGGCTTAAAGCCTAAGTTTAAATGATGCATAGTAGGGTTTATGCATACCACATTTATTGGAATTATATGGTAAAATATTGCGTTATGAACTATAGGAGTTTGGGTTTGGAGGACGTTAATGGGAACCAGGGTGGCACCTTTAATGCGCATTGAAAAAAGTGGTAGCCCAGCTTAGGGCTTGGCTCCATGATGGGGTTTGGTTATACACAGCTTGGCTGCTTGCACTCTGCTCCTTCGCAGTATGAAGAATTTAGATTTCCATGGATTGGCATGTATGTGATCATTCTTTGTTATTAGCATAATTTTTTGGTTTAGTTGATTTAACGTCGCAAAATTCTCATGGTGCCTTTCACTCTGTGTTTTTAAGTTGTAGAGTGTAGTGAAGAAGTGGGATTCATGGCTCGTGGATAGCGTTGTGGGAAAATCCATGCCCATTCAGGTAAGCCTGCTTTGTACGAGTGCAAACTTGTTCCCTCCTTTTGCTTAATGGTTAAGGAAGATATGATGCTCATCATGGTTGGATTCTCTTGGGTCTAGTTTGTAATGGATGTGTTTTGGTTTGGGGGTTTGACTGTGTCTTAACGAACTCTGCGTTTGAAAAGAGACAAGATTGGGAACTTGTTGTTGGGGTTTGATTGCCTTCAGGCCTGAGCTTACAATGTATTGGGATGTATTTAAATGGTGATTCTGGGCAGCAAAAAGAGCCTGGGTAAACCCTCGACAGGCTCTGTATGTTTTGTAATTAGTGTTTTGGTGATGTTTTATGCAATGGGAAGCAACATTGCTTGGAATGGTGCAATGGATGAAGGTAACGACTGTGTAAACTTGTTAATGGATTTATAAAGACTGTGTTTATATTGTTATGCTGCATCAAATTCAATGGTTGTTAATTCATGGACTGTGTGGATTTTGCATTCATTGTATGCATTGGTTTTGTGAGGATGACTTGTGTGACAGCGTTATGGCTTTGGGGCCATGCCGAAAGGCATTGGTGTTTCCCGCCCTCGTAGCTATGATAGCACACTTTCTGTTTAAGATTTTGTTATGTAATAAGAAGTGGGGTTGTCTATGTGTAACCCTGCGGCTAGCCACTGTCACTGTTAGTAAACGTTGATAGGGTTATAATATTTGGAAAAGTTGAATTATTATAATGTGTTGATTGTGTAAAGGGCCGAGGGCCATAGATTACAGTGTATGTATTTTTATTTCAATCTCGATCACTATGTAGAGAGTTTGTTTTATTGTTTACAACCTGCATATAGGAAATATAGCGTGGCCTTATAAATTATTAAAATACCCTATAGGGATTGATCGTGGGTTGTTTGGTATGTCGAGGGTTTAGATTTGTGTGGGTTGTGATTTGGACTTAAACACCCACAAGAGTCGATCCTGCAACCTCTGTGTAATTATGTTTGGTTTAAATGAATATTGTAGATGCTATTTGGTTTTTAATTGATTACTGTAAATGGTTTTATGTTTATTTGTGAATGGTTCTGTAAATGATAACATGGTTGTTTTTATTTATGCAGAGACTTTTGTTTATGGCTTGTGGTTTATATTATGATTCATTGTTATTTACGGGTTTGAGTGGTTGTTTAAGCAATGGGTTATTTATGTGTATAATTTGTATCTTGTATATCGAATTCAGTAATGTAGTTGATAGTAATAGTATAATGTGTGGACCATGAGATCGTCTTGATACTTTGACTCTTGATTTGATTTATGATAATATTTCATAAATGGAAAATGTTTAAACAGACCCTCAAAAGGTCTTGGTTGATTTTTATCTTAGCTTTAGTAATTGAAGTTTATGGTTATTCTTAATGTGTTTATAGTGTTGATAATTTAGAATTATATTTCTTTTTTATACTTGATAATATATATATATATATATATATATATGTGTGTGTGTGTGTGTGTGTGTGTGTGTGTGTGTGTGTGTGTGTGTGTGTGTGTATGTATATATATGTGTATGTATGTATATGTATGTATATATATATATATGTATGTATATATATTTGTTAGGTTTTGTTTATTATATTTAGTTAATTGTGTTGTAAGATTATTCTATGTTTGAAGCTTAATTCTGAAATAGTATTTTATTTATAACATGGCTCTATTGGCAATATGAAATGTGGCAGTAGAGTACATAGGTAAATGAACAACTAGCTACTTATTAGAAATAATTTCTAGGCTATAGGAAAACCAAGTTTAAGCTGTAAGAGAAAGTACAGAAGTAAAACTAAAAGTACAAAACCCTTGATAAATCTTTAAACATGAATTAAATTCCAGCATGGGGTTTTTGATGAAAAAATGTAAACCGTAAAATAATTTTGACACGAAAATAAAAGTACATAGGGTTAGGAATATAATATAAAAACTTTCTTAATCTAGCCATCACTTAATCTAGATAATCAAATAGGTAGTCAAGAACTTCATACCTGAAAATTGAAGCTCTTCTAATGGCTGAAACATGCACACTCACTTACTAAGCATTAACAATTCATAGGGAGATCTGACCTCTGTATAGATGACTAAATCACTTGGAAAATACCATGTTCCACCCATCCATGATCCGAAACCATTCCTAGTTTAAATCCGGATCCCCCCCGAGATGGTTCCAACATGCAAGTAGCTTAGAGCTCCTAAGGTAAGGCTGCCCTAACTCGTATATCAGGTCTCGATCAGTTCTCCTTTTTCATATTAGGAAAATGTTCTCCAAGAAATCTCTTGAGAATAATGAGATAGAATAATGACTCCAAAAAGATGGAAGAGATCCCCAAGCCTCTCCTTGCCTTCAGACTTTCTAGACAGACTTTTGAGTCAAAGGGACAGTTAAATAAAGAATAACTTCATTTCTTGATTTAACCCTTTTTATTTAATTTAATACTTTTAATATTTTAAGTTAGGAACTTTCAACTAGCTCCTAATTGGAATGTTATAGGTATTATAATATTTAATCTTTATCTTAGTAATAATAGTAAAAGATGGAACTTTTTCTTCTTTCTCACATTATTAATATTATTACTATGTGTACTCTTTATACATACTCTGTATATAATATATAATAATATATTATTTATTAACATCTGTCTTAGGGTATCATATATTGTGATTCCTAGACTTATGACACTTTCTTCATTAAGGTCATGAGGTAGATGGTTAGGTCTACTAGGCTAGGCAACTCTAAACATCCTTGCATGTTGGATTCCCTCGTATAACATGGTAGTTCTTCAGTACTTAATGAGAATATAGAAATTCAAAATTTCATTTAATCACTTCTAAATAAGTCAGATGAGATTAAGTAAGATGAGATCAATCTTTTTCTCGAGATGTTTTCACTCGAGAATCATTAATTCTTTTCAGTAACTCCTAGCTCTTACCAGATCCCATACCCAATGCTAAAAACAGGGAGTTACAAACTTAG
>LPNX010673588.1:13221-21586 GCA_001517045.1 Pseudotsuga menziesii | reverse complement strand
ATATATAAACTATTAAATAATTTTTATTTGTTTTGTTCATTTGTTTAACTATGTCTAGGTGTTCTTTCAAACTTACAACACTAATTTAGTTGGATTACTTTAGAATTTCTTTCCTACATTTGGAATAGTTTTTTTATTACAAAAGAAAATAATTAATAAAATTCTAATAAATAAATTTAAACACTTAAAAAAAAACTCATTATTGAATATCATAAAGTTTTAGATATGTCGAATTGTTTTCAAAATTTTAAGAGGTCCTTATGGTTTTCACTAAACAAACAATAAAAAAAGCTCCAATACTAGCAAACAACTTATGTGTATGTGTTATTATAATGCTAAAAGGACACCATGAGGGGCCTCATTTAATCTAGGAAACTCATTGGAAAATGAAGTTTTTGGCATGCTCCTTAATTTCCATATCATGTGAAAGTGTCAAACCATCTCCTTCCATTTAAAACAATTGCATTATTCTTGGCCAAAACAAATACAAGTATCTCTTTTAATAAGTTTATTCAAATAGTGAGGTTAATTTAGATGATCCATCTTAGACTCTAGGAAAAAAAATTACAACAAAAGAAACTTGATGCCTCTCATTGCTTGATAAATTTGGCTTTAAGATGGATCTATGCTAGTTTTGTTTCCTCATTCAACAAAACTATAACATAAAAACGTCATATTTTTATAATGAAGATATAAAGCATATTAAAAACAAAAAATGTTTTCTTGCCTCTATTTCAATAGTTTTGAAAAAAAAGAGAAATAACCATCTAGAACTCATACTACTACACAACCTCAAGACAAAAGATGACACAATAAAATGTGCTTTACAAAGGATACAAGTCAACAATATTGTCCAACAATTGGCAAAAGCTATTAAAAAACCTTAAAACATTTCATATACAACTTTTCATTACCTAAAATATATCATAAAACCTTGTTCAAATTATAAATATTGTTACTAAAATAAACTAAGTATATTAATACTATATTTAATATAATATTAAACTTTTCCTTAGCATTAATTGTTTCCTCCACATTAATGACCATGAAAAACCCTAAAGTGACCAAAATAAAAATAAACATACATCTACATAAATTAAGGAGAGTGAATTCAACATTCTCTTTTTCAATTGTCATTTACTCTTTTTTTCCTCCATATCAATGACCATGAAAAACCCTAAGGTGACAAAAATAAAAATAAGCATACGTCTACATAAATTAAGGAGAGTGAATTCAGCATTCTCTTTTTCAATGGTCATTTACGCTTTTGCATACCCTATGTTAGTGTATCCTATGTTACTATACAATTAGTGTGTACAACCTTCACTATTTTGGATTTAGGTGGAAACAACCTATAGTTCTTAAAATTAATAGAAGTTTCATTATTATGTTAAGTAATAGAAATTTAATTATTATTATTTATAACTGTTTAGAAATTGTTTTAGTTATACGAATGAATGCGTTTAATGTTATTTTATAATATGTTGGCTTTACATGTTAAGTAATAGAAGTTTAATTATTATTATTTATAATTGTTTAGGAATTGTTTTAGCTATACGAATGAATGTGTTTAATATTGAATTTTATAATATGTTGATTTTGCATTAAAAGTATAAATATAAGTAAACTAATAACATGATTTAAACTTAAATGAATATATGAGAAAGTATATTATAGCATTATTTTTATTTATTTTTATTTTGAATAGAATATATATCTAAACATTTGTGTTTGGGATGAAATGATTTTCACAACTTTACTAACTACATCCCCATGAAACAAATGTATTTATTTATTTAAACTCCTAGAATTTATCAAAGTCAAGGAACATTACCATTTTCTAACATTTTTTCTAATTATAATCATATATATAATAATTTTTATTTGTTTGGTCCATCTTTTTAACTATGTCTAGGTGTTTTTTCAAACTTACAACATTAATTTAGTTGGATTACTTTATAATTTCTTTTCTACATAGTTTTTTTTATTACAAAATAAAATAATAATTAAATTCTAATAATTAAATTTAAATACTTAAAAACAAAACTCATTTTGTAATCTTATTATATAAATACAATTGAATATCATAAAGTTTAGAGTTTGTGAACTTGTTTTCAAAATTTTAAGAGCACCTTATGGTTGTCACTAAACAAACAATAAAAAAAGGATCCAATACTAGGAAACAATTTATGTGTCTCTGTTATTCTAATGCTAAAACAACACCATGATAGGGCTTTCAACTAAATGATTCAATCTAGGAAACTGGTTGGAAAAGGCAGTTTTTGACGTGCTCCTTAATTTCCATATCATGTGAAAGTGTAAAACCATCTCCTTCCATGTAAAATAGGTGTGTTATTCTTGCACTCTAAAAAACGAGTCTCCTGCAACTATCAGGCACTTCTCTATTATTCAGAAATTCCCAATTCAACTCATCTAGAGAATCTTCCATGATAGAATAAACATGTTTGAGAGCTTCTTCTTCAGAGATTTTAGGATGGTACTTCATATAACATTGTATGGAAGAAGCGAGCTCACCTTGACCTCTTTCAGGCTACATTTATTTTGACGACCCATTCGAATATTATAAGTGATTAGAGGACATGGATTGTATATTAGATTGTAATCAAATGACTTTATATACTAAGTACCTAATAATTTTTGATGTCATTCACTAGACGCCCTGTCAAGCCCATGAGTTGTAGAAATTTGGATTCATGACCAATTTTGGAGAGTACGTCATATTTAAGAATCTCCCTAATAAAAAGAGAGCTAATGAGAACGATTGTTCCCAATGCGATTGACACGATACCATTCCCTATCTATTCTTTGAAGGATGGCACATATTTAGCTTCAAACCATTATGCTTCTTTGGTGTAAGCTACCAATTGGACCTCCCACTACCAAATACCATATCAATAAATGATTATTCAACAATTGACAATAAATTGCATAACTAGAAAATGGATATAACTTAATACATACGGCATTTCGAATGTAGCCTAGCATGTCACACCCCTGTCTCTTGCGTCCATCTTCAGCTATTTCATTAACCATATTGTATAAAGCCATGAAGCATATTTTCATCTCTCCTCGCATTTGGTCTACTAGTGATAGATCCCATCTAAAATCAAACAAATCTTGTACATACTTTAGCGGCCTTAAGAACTCAATTTAAGGTTTATATTCATTCTCGAATCTACAAAAGTTGAAATATATAAAACCTTTACCTTTTGACTGCTTCTTAAAACAACTTGAGATCGTCTAAAGATCCATGCGCATCATAAAGGTCATCTAAAATGACTGCCAAATTGGTAGTTTTTGTATATACGAATCTACAGGTAGCAAACTCTGGCTCAAACATAAAAGATGCCGACGTGAAATATAGTTCAGTGACACGATCTTGAGTGAACGTGAGCTCTGTGAAATGTGATGTTTTCCACCACCTTTGAATAATGCAATATATATTAGCTTTGAATAAGGAACATATACTTGATATGAATGAAAAGATTGAATACAATATTAGAGTAAGTAGCACCTCCTAAGATCTGCAAGCTCTTTTTGATGTATAGACTGCACATGATTGAAGTCTAGTTTGGCGAGTTCCAAATATTTTTTATTTGAAATATATGGCATTTTGCTTAATAGAATCATATGTTAAAGAAGATTTTATAGCTAAACCAATCAATAAAAAACAAATAATTAAACTAACATCTTCTTCCTAAGTGGTAAAGCACCTTTCTCCATGCAATAATAAACCTTCACCAATTTTGGATTAATAACAAATTCTAACATGCTATGTACCATATCTAAAAATTAAATTTAAAAAGATATTCTAATCTTACATATACATAGTTTTCCCAACCATACATCATTTGGTCCATAATTTTCAATATAGCTTCTAGCCTCAAGCCTTGGGATACTCCTATGCCAAGGATATTTGAGTGCATATTCCACCTAAAATTAACATGGTTAAGATTTTAGAACCAATAAAAAAGTTGAGACTTTCTTAAATATAATTTTTTGATATTTAATTAAATAAATCTTTATAAAATGAAATATATATTTTTTTAATTCTTAATTCCATAAATTCCACCTAAGCTTAATTTCATATCTTCATTAATGTAAAATGAAATTTGGATAGAGAAATTCATAACCAGCAATATTATATACCTCTCCGCGAATATTCTTTTTAAGAGCCCATTTGTCAAAGGCACCCACATTTTCCAGAGCTTTCGTGAGATACCTTTCCGTATAGAGTTTTGCTTCTTTCATGATGGTTTCTCCCGGAAATGCAACGTGTGAACCACGATTGACGTTTAACATGTCTGTAACTCCTATTTGTTTTACCCATGAAGCAAAAGAACTCCCCATTCTCATCTCTAAAGCTCTTTAAAACATCTGTCAAGATTGTTGCAGGCTCAAGAATTCAATAACCTGAAATAATCTACAGACTTGACACATAGCGGAGCTCTCTACATGATTAACATTTTACCTGAAGATACATCTCTATATCCATGGAGTCTCAAGAGTCGAAGGCCCATGACTGTATCATCAATATCCGGGACAGGATTCTGTCTGGCCCATCCAATGCCTCTTTCGTCCCAGTGGCTGCGCATCAATTTTTGAGATAATAAATTTGAGGCAATATTAATGAGGTGATCATTTGGAATGAATGCCAAAAAGACATGATACCTGTACTGTGTACACATAATCCAATGCCTCCTTGATCTCCTCTTTGAAATGGCGATCAATTCCTAGCCTCTCAACAGTATCAACAACCCACAGACGTTCAAACAGATCAAGCGGATAGTGACAAGGCACTGCAATAACAAATTTTACCATCGGTAAGGTTCCATTTTTAATTTTATATTTTTCACAAACTAAATAAACAAAAATGCCCTCGTCAAATCATATTGTCATACTGATACCATGGTTTCCGAATTTCTTCAAGACGAAGTTCAAAAACTCCAAGCACTTTGTGTTCCCTGTACGCATGAATACAGCTGCTGTAGATGCGGGCGAGCTGAGGAATGATCCATCCTTCGATTGGAGTTTGATTATTTTCTCCCACTTTACTATTTCTTGCAAGCCTTCCAAAGAATACAGTAACGTTGTTGGAAGGGCGTAGAGAACATCACTGGGAATCCTGATCCAAACACCAAACACCATCAAGGTAAAAGGCAAAGCTAATTAATTATGACTTTGAGAGATGAAAATTTTCTGAACAACAGGGCAGAATCATTATCAGAGTTTAACCTTTTAAGCTTAGCGTCCCGCTTTTCCATGATTTGTTTGATGAATGGCAATTCGTAAGGCAGATCCAAACCTAATATTTTAGCTTCTTTTAGCATTGCAGGAAACACTATTTCAAATCCACTGGGTCTGTGGCTATCAGCTTCATGCTCTATCTTTCCAGCTTGTGTCTTGAAAAATCCAATCCCTGCAATATGTACAAATTTTAAACTCTTCACAATAACGAATATACCTTATTTTCATTAAGGTGTGAAGAGCGTCATGAAACTTCATATGTGACATGGTCAATGCCCACATCATATATATATATATATCCAAATTTACTTGTACTTTAATTAGTAATTTAAATAATTTCAAATATATCCTTAAATTTGATAAGTGTTACAATACCTAAAAATACCTAAAATTTATTGGATAGAAGAATGCAAACCTTTTTGTAGTTGTGTCTGCCCAGTGCTCCATAAGGTAAGAGTGATAATACATGCAAGAGTGGCTAGCATTCTGTCATATGCCAAGAAGTGGAATCCCTCACCCCAAGAGCCATCTTTCAGCTGATTTTGAAGAATCCATTGAAGTGTCTCAGGAAAGTGAGGCTGGTGAGAGCCATCAACAGCTGTAATCCTTGCTACCCAAGCAGTGTCATATGCAGACGGATTAGTTTCCCCGTAGTCCATAGATCTAAACATACTCAAACTAAATAATTAATCTAGAAAATCGCTTAGAAAATGAAATTTTTGGCATGATCCTTAATTTCGTTATCATGTGAAAGTGTCAAACTCTTTCTTTCCATGCAAACCAATTGCATTATCTTGTAGTGTTAAAAATAAACCTCCTACAATTGTTTGACACTTCTCTGTTATTCAAAAATCACCGTTCAATTAATCAAGAGAATTTTTCATGCCATAAAATAAACATGTTTGAAAAATGTTTCTTTAAATATTTCAGGATTTTCCTCAATAAATACAGTATACTAGAGAACCAGAACTAGATACAAAGAACATTCAGATTTTTACATCAAAAACCCTAAAACATAACCTCAAAACTAAAAGTGGGATACATGTATTACCTTTTTTGTGGGGCTGAAATTACAATTTTTTGGTTACCCTAGGTGTGTAGTTATAATCAAAACCCTAAATCAACAGTCAAATTTAAAAGTGCACCTATTTGAATCACCGTCATTTTTATTGAACTTAAATCTTTAAAATAGACACCTAAAATATATATAATTTAAAAAAGAACACAACAAATTCAAAAATTCAAAATTTATATTAAAAAAAACATTATTAAATTTATAAACAAAATACATGAAATTTATAAACAAAATATTTCAGAAAAAAGGGATTTTAAAAAACTCAAAATGAAACAAAATGATTTTTTTTTAAATTACAATTTAATAAAAAATAAAATTTATAGTAAGAAAAAGTTTTAAATTCTTTTATTTTTTATTTTTTAATTAAAACAATAAAAACAAAAAACAAAACAAAATTTAAATATATATATATATATATAACAACCCTCCCCCTTTCCCCTTATCCCCTAACCCTCCCCCTCCTCTCTTTCCCTTTTTCCCTCCCCCATTTCCTCTTCCTTTCAAACCCCATCTCTCTCACCCCACATGGGATTCACCTTGTTGAGCAATATCTTATCACGTTCATCATAAAGGGGGGTTTTTTAATTGTGAAAAATAAGGTCAATATATTGTAGGTATTGGGGGAGTGTAGGTATAAGTATTAGGGGGGTATAAAAAGATGTTTCGTGTAATAATAGTGAATATATCGTTAAAATAGGGTTTTTTTAATTGGAAATATGTATTGGGAGGGGGATGAACAAAATGATTTTTATAGGTAATTATCAATATTTTGAGAAATTAGGGGTATTCTTTAATGTCCCATGAACAAAGGTGCTATGACATGGTTTCAGTGAGTGAAGACTCCGTGTCTCTTCCCGTACCCCTCCCCCTCCTTGTGGCCCTTGGCAGCCCTTTGGGTGCACGAGGGGCATCGTCATCGCTCCCTCGTACAACCAAAGGGCCACCAAGGATCGGGAAGAGGGAGAGGGGGAAGGGGAAAGGGGAGGGAAACGGAAGGGGGCAGGAGGTGAAGGGGGAGAGGGTTGAGGGTTGAGGGTTGGGTAAGTTGTAATTATATTTGGTTTAGTTTTTTTTTTGTATTTTTGGTTAATTCTAAAAATTTTAATTTTTATATTTTGTTTTAAATTTTAAAAAATTTATCCATTTTTTTAAAATTTTGTCTTGATTTTGTTTTCCAATTTTTTTTTTAAATTTTAAATTTTTTTCTTTTATAAATTTTTAATTGTTTTGAAAAATTGTAGTTTTTAAAATTTTTTTTACATTTGGTTTTATTTTGAATTTTTTTCTTACATTTTTTTTGTTTCTTTTGAATTGTTTTAATGTGTTTTATTTTTCAATTTTGTGTTTTTATTTTTCTAAAAAAAATTAAAATTTTCCAAGCAAATGTAACCCAACAAAGGAAAGTGGTATTACTCGTAGCACCTTGTTCGAGTCAGGGGTTTATTTTGTTCTTTTGGTTTCAATGGTTGTTGCAATGACGCCAATTGTTAAGATGATGGCATCAAACAAGTTAAAAGTTAAGCCCTCAATTGGGGGTTGATGACTACTAGTTCAATTCGAGGGTTGATTTAGGGTTTTGATTGCGAGGGCACCTCACTCGGTTTCAATAAATTTGTAAATTTAGCCCCTCAAAAAAGGTGCTACAAGTAGCACCACTTTCAAATCGGAGGGAAAAACTACTAAATGTGACCTCCAAAAAATGAAGAACTTGTACATGTTCTCGTTTTATAGTATAATAGGTTCATATAGCATTTTATGGAGGGAGCTACAAATAAATTTTGCTTCAAATAAGACAATGATTGGCATCCAACATTACACCACTATACTTATTCAAGAATGTTGTTAGAAATGGTCCAAAAGGATTAAAAATTATATGCTTCTCCTCGACAACATTTGTACAGGTCTTGAATGATGATTTTGTTAGGGAACATTTGCTTTCTTTTGTTGTGTAAAACACTTGGGAAACCACCAATTTTATTTCTTCTCTAAGGGCTGATGCACAATCATGGACTCCTTTAAGGA
>LPNX010673579.1:312095-425566 GCA_001517045.1 Pseudotsuga menziesii | reverse complement strand
ATGTCAACAAATATACATGTACCTTTGGGGGGAAGAGGTGGGTCACTAATTTGGGTCTCTTCAAGCACTAAATCAGAGAAAGAGATACACAAACATACAAAGAAAGCGATCTACATAAACATACATGCTAGCTTGTCAAAGGTGGGCCACCGGTTTGGTGCTCTTCATGCACCGGTGCCTCACTAGGAGCCTGCATATAAAGTAACATATATGTCAATTTCATATAAAATAGTGAATCAAAGACATATATACTACCTGGAGGGAAAATGATGTTACCAAAGAAAGCGAAACATACATACCTGGCTGGGGGGAAGAGGTGGGTTGACAACAACTTTGCTTTGGTGCTCTTCAAGCACCACTGTCACAATAGGTTCCTGCATAAAGTAACATATGTCAAAGCGATACAAGTAAAATGATTTTTCCAAAGAAAGCGAAACATAATTAAAAGCATATTTCAAATAATACCTGTGTCTAGGAATCTACCTCTACATGAGAGGGAATAGGCTGCGATACAATATACTCATCCTGGTCACCCTGCATAAAACATGTTGTATCAAAATTAGGATACATATTGAATGTTACAATCTATACTATAAATATGTAAATAAAGTTGACAAATTAACAAGTATAGTTCTTACCCCTATTGGTGAAGAACCAAACCCATATGCAATATTGACAGCTGCATCAATGTTCTCAATAGTGATCGACGGACTATGCGACTGTGGTGTGCCATGGGACACCAGCTGTATATTTGTTCACATAATTTGTTACATAATTAAATAGAAATAAATTGTGAAACAATTGGAATTTTTTATATGAAACAAAATATAATATGAAAATAATGAGTTTTACTTACAAAGCGAAGTAATCCATCGTCTCGGAAGTCTGGAGCAGGGCCATAGCATATGCCTCCACACAATGTGCAAGGGTGTAGAGTAACACGATGCTCTGATCACTCTGCATCTCCTGTGTGATCTGTATATGGGCCCACCTTAGAAGTTCCAGCCCCTTGGTCTACATTGCCTTGGACATCAGTCCCATGCTGAAGCAATGTATCGGCCAAGTCAAATAATGCCTCCTGTGTATTCTCAATCACAGGACCTGCAGGAGGATATAGCTGAGGGGGTTTGGGTGTGCATGGAGGGCATGGAACATGGTTAGGATCCATCCTATAACCTAACCTATCTTGGGGCATCCCATGACCAACACCCTGAAATCCTAAGATATCGAAGTAGTTAACATGTTTCCCTAGGATGAATTCTGCATACAACTTTCTAAGGAAATAAAATGGGATGTCCCTATTCCCATGGGGGTCTTCATCAAAGACCATATACCAATGATCCATCCAATTGGCCTTTATATTTGGTTCAATGCACCAGTCTATGGAAATGTGTGCTCGACTGGTGGGTGGAACCAATCCGGTGCTAGGGTCCCAAAATAATGAAAATAATTGGTCTTTTGTAATTTTAAGGGCTTTGATGTCTTTATAACTCAATCCATTGGAGTAGTATTGCCTCCTGGATTCTCTGTACAAGATAATGTTGTACAGAGCTCCTTGGGCTTCGGCAATTGTGTTTGTTATTGTTTCCAATGCATCGGCTAAATACTCTCTCAAATGATCCCCCCCTCTAATTGATGAGCTAAGGCGCCTCAATGATGCCAAACACATAATAATCTGTGAGTTTCGATCTTGTTCCCCCTCCAGGTTTGGGTTTGGGTTAGGTTGTTGTGGGTTATTAGAGGGTGGGTTTTCCACATTGTCTTGTTCATTTGTGTTGTCTATTAAGATTTAAACAAAAAATACAAGTTATTTTACTTTTAATCATTCTTTGATTTCATTCAATTTTTTTTAAAATTTGTTTAAAATAATTATAAAAACTATGAAATTATGGAAAAAATTAAAGAATTGAAGACTAAGTGAAAAGGATAAGAGCATTTACCTACCATTGGAGCCAATCCACCCTCAACTCGACCTAGAAGTCGACCTCGAAAAGCTAAAACGCAATTCACTTATGCGCTATTTCTCCCTCGTGGTTTTTCACTGTCCCGATCCTGTGCAAATGATATTTGAGGGGCCCGCAGCCTCTGTTTTATTTTTTTTTACTTTTCAATATCGCACTTGCGATATTGTAAATGTGAAATAATGACTTTGAAGGTAGGGGCAGTGTTGAAGAAAAAATATTAAGTTTTTCATGGTTAATAGTAGTTCCATAGGAAGCCGACAACAAGTCAAGAATTATCTTGATATCTTCAATTTCACAAATATAAGGAATTACAATGAGCATTGTTTCATCTACATATTATAGGTGAGATGTGGGAGTTAGATCTTCATGGATCTTGAGAACTTAGAGTTTCTTTTCATTAATTGATACCAAATTCTTTTTTCTAATCCCTCATCCATTAGGCTGAAAAGGAAGGATGAGAGAAGGTCTCCTTGGTTATTTCCTCTATAAGGAGAAAGGTGCAAGAGGGAGATCCATTCACCATGATTGAAAAAAAGTTTCATGAGGTCAGGGACAAAATATAGTTTGTCAAATTCATAGAGAATCTAAAGGAAATAAGAATTTGTCTAATATATTGCTAGTATAATCTATCAAAAGCCTTTTACATGTTGAGTTTAAGAAGAATACTTGGTTTTTTTGTTGTCTCGAGGGAGTGGATGAATTCATGTTTCATTATGATTCCATCCAATATATTCTGACCTTCTACATATCCCATTTGTTCAATTGAATTTAGCTGATTCATGGGAGGGTTAAGTCTATTGGAAATAACTTTCTGATGATATTGTAAATGAAATTGCAAACCAATATTGGTCATAAATTAGCGGGAGTGTTGGCATGATCCTCTTTGGTAAATAAATATAAGAAATGTTGAATTAAAGGTGGATAGGACCCCTACTAATCTATTAAGTTCTTATACCACTTCCCAAACTTCATTCTTGAGTATCTTCTAATAGTGATGAAAAAAATATGTGGTGAACAAGTCATGGATATTTTCCTGTAGGCATTTCCATGACCTCTTGCTCCACCTCATCCATTTTTATTTTCCTTATTATTTAGTCATTATGCTCCTCACTAAACAAATTGGTTATGTGCTAAGTAATCTAAATAATGTGTTGCATGTTCTCTCCTTCTAGATCGGTGATCAAGGTGGATTAGAAATTACTTAGCTCATGTTCAATGTATTTCCATTTAGTGAGGTTGTTTTCTTGAATTCTTTGGAAAAAGGCTATTTTATCATGTTTATGATGTTGTATAATAGAGTTGTGAAAGAATATATAGTTTTTGGCCCCTTTTATAGCAACCTGACTCTATATTTCTACCTCCACGAGGTGTCTTCTTTCCATTCTCTAATTCCTAATTGGGTCCTTAGATGTATTTATTCCTTCTTAATGTGTCCTGAACTTCCCTCCGTGATCATATATTGTTAAAGCCATTCCATTTTATCTTCTAGCTCTCTTTTAGATACAAATATGTTCCCAAATATTTCCTGGTTATATATTTTCAGCCTTTTTTGAGATTTTTTAGTCTTTGTTGAAAATAATACTTAAGACCCCCCTCGTTATGTATGCTTCTTGCCACCATTTAAATATATTGATTTTGATTCCTATATGATCAAGAAAAAAAATTCTCAAATAGAAATGGTCTATTTTTCGTCATCTATCCCAAGTCAATCTTGAAGTTAGCTAGACAATGATTAAAGCCTACACATGGTGAATAGATGCTTCCATAGTCAAGCCATGGATCATTGATATTTCAAATATTAGGAACCTTTCCTAACAAGAAGAAACCTAGTGATTTCCAGGTTGTTTGTTATTTCATGTGTGAACTCCATTAACTTTATCAATGTAGTTTACTAGTTTTAAAACTTGAACCGTGTCTTTGAAAGGGGCACTATCATTCTCTAGCCACCTAATACCTCCTTTTTTTCTAGGTTAGTGATCATGTTGAAGTCCGCAGCCATAATATAATTTTGATTTCCTATTATTTTTCTTATAGTTTGAATGAACTGAAGAAAAAGAAGTTTCTCTCCTATTAGTTCAGGTCCTTAAACATTCACTATAAAACTAGTCCCATTTATCCATATTACACGGAATTGTGTTGTGATTGCTCACAAGCGATACAAAATATAATTTTAATTTCTACACCCTTTGGGTCTTAAAGGAATGAAATTGCTTTGGATATTTCTTCCACATCCATTGTGATCATTTGACAATCCTTCCAACAATAATTTTCTATCCTATATAGCGATATATCGCATATGCGATATTCAACATTTACAAAACACATATGCGATACGTTTTCACGAACCTTAGCCTTGTGTTTGGGTTCGGGTTATTCTGAACGAACCATCAATAACGCAAATGCGTTCTTGATTTTCACTTCGGAAGTGTGTTTCTAATTTCTTAAGTGGCACCAAAAAGTGGAACCAACTTCGTGTGAGCACCCTAGTAGCTCATTTATTTACTTAACTGTATGTAATAATTGTCACTCTAATGTGGTTTTCTACTGCATTTCATTCAGTTACTAAGTGAAAACAGAGAAATATAAACATATCATAACACTGTTTAATCTCCATAGTATTTTAGCATGAATAAAACTATTCTACTGTCTATAAATACACAATCTTATTTTCTAAAACATTCTCTTATATGCTTAAACATTCTACTTGTGCTAGAGTACTACCTGGTTTTTCAGGTGTGGAAAAACACAGTATAGAAATTATTTCCATTCTAACACATTACTTTTCTAAATCAAGTTTATTTCTTCAATCATTTAAAAGACTGCTAGATTCTAACATTCTACAAACTAACTCTGTAACATTTACATATTAGTCAAACTTATATTTAGTTATGTAATACAATAAAAAAAATAATGTAGAACCTGTTTAGGACAGATGACAACAGTGTTAGGAGGCCTTTCCTCCCTACCAATCTCCTAGAGAGCATTCAAACAATGCTTCCTCAGGACCCTCGAGCCTGTTCCTAGTCTTCTTGGCTGAGAACTGGTGGAGAATGCAAATAGTAGACTAGTCCAATATCTCAGTAAAAACACTCTGCTCTCAGTAGTATGATCTTCAGCCTAAAAACTGCAACTATATCAATCAGCAGTTAACCCCTCAAACATTTTCCAGACTCCCTTCCCTTGAATTTATCTGAAGTACATTCATTCAACCTGAATGATCACTTCTCTAAAATGAGCAATCTCAGCTCTCTTCAATGGGAATTTTTATAAAGATTGCCTAGGTATTTTGGGTCAGTTTTCATTAATTGAGCCAGCTTCTCTAATTCCACTTTCTTGGGGAATCATGACCCCAAATGTAGGGAGGTTTCCACCTGCAACAATTGGAAGTGGTTTGAGGATGTTGCCACATGTCAGTTTGCTCGCCACCCAGTCTCCTCCACCAATTTGACCAGTAAACACTCTTTTAATAGATCTCCTAAGCTGTTGTCTCCTCCTTTATTTATTTATAAACAAAATATTCAGAATTACATTAAATATCCTTGACTCTGCTGAGTCATCAATTACAACTTAGCATAAAATTTAACATATTGTCCTCAAATAATACCTAATAATATAAAATTATTTTTGCAAAATTGGGACATGTGATAGCCATGTGGGTTGATAACACCATGGTTGAGTATATCTGTTGATTATATGTCTGATAGATGTTCTAATATGTCCCATCACCCCTCAAGACCTTCCTCACCAATTTTTAAAAGCAATTGGCCTAATTTTGGATCAATTGAATCCATATAACTAGAGTTGTAAGAAGATGAATTTGAGTACGTTGTGAAAGAAATGAAGAATTGGCCCTTTTGATAAAATTTCCAAAAAGGGGAAATTACAGTGGTATGACAACATGGTCTTGGCACCTATTGAAGTTATGGATGGTATAGATGAATTGAATAAAGTCATTAAGCCATGTGGTGATGATATGTCCAGGAAGGTTAAGCAAGAATTCAAATTGGCACATAAGATTATGCATTTTGAAGACCTTAATGATTGGTTGAAGGAATTTATAAAAAATAATTCAAATAAGAACTCATTAAGGAATAATCATCAATGCACAAGTAGGGAGGAGACCAAGGAGATACAAATTTCTATGGGTGGTGAAGAATAAAAAACATTACATCAAGAGGATCGAAAGTCACTCCCAAATGACTTTGAAAAAAATGATGAAACATCCCATGAGAAGGAAGAAGAGTACCTTGAAACTATTTAATATCATTCTGAAACAAATTATACTATGGACATGGACCAAAGGGCATCTACTGATAGATGTTTGAACTATGAAGGAGTGCCTAATGATGGGTACTCACAACTATATGTTGGTGACATAGAGATCAGATCTGAAAATGTTGTTGCAATCCAAATTTATCATGAGCATAAAGATGAAGACCTTATAGCAGAAAATGAAGAACCAAGATCAACTTTCCTATCACCACTTGATATTAAAGGAGTTTATCAAATACAGAAGGAAGAAGAAGAGGAGGTTCACTCCCATGTACCATCCTTCATTGAAGGATCCTTGAAGATGAGTGAAAGGGATATCCAAGAATCCCTTAGCATACTCCATGACACTTAAGCATTGGTATCAAATTATTGTTGGAGAGTCACTTCCTTGGAGGAGCCATCATTCCCTAAATACATGGAGAAGATTCCAAGAGAAATGTGCAACATCAAAGATTGTCAAATGGTACATTGTTTGGAGGATCATGAGAGATGTGGAAATTTGAATGTGCTATATGTGTTTGAACTTGAACTTGAAGAGATTCAAACACTTGATGTGGTGGAAGAGGAACTTGAATTGTCTCTTGATGAAGGTTATGCAAATTTTAAAGAAGACATGATTCCTCTAGATTGGAACCAAACTATTTCCCACATATATCAACTAGGTGGCAACGTCATGTACATTGCAGATGTACATATTGTACAATTTGCACCATGGAAAAATCCTAGGGATTTTTTCACTCAGCATAGCAATTCTACCCCTTTTGTACACGAAATGTTCACTCCCGTGCGTGGGATAATTAATGTAACTTGATATGTCAGCATGGTTCATTCCTCTAAGGATGTTACCATGGACTTTATTATCAGGGAAGTCCTCTTCACCGAGTGTTTTTTTCCCTTCCAGTTAATTTTGTTAATTAAAAAATTTAATTGGTTGGGTTTTTCACTCACGAATCCTCCAAAGTGTTGAATTGGCATTCTGATAATCAAGCTAATGAGGTAGCTAAGGTTTCAAGTTGTTGTCCATGACCATGCAATCCATATCTTCTAGTCTTGTGGAATTTTGTTAGGATTTTAATTCTAATTTTTTTTCCTAATTAATTAATTTTACCATTTGGTGGTTAATTAATTAAAATGAAAATGAATGAAAATGAAAATGCTATGACAACTCCTAAGCCATTGGTTCAAGTCCCATATCATTCACAAGGGGTTAGGATGTTAGACCAATTTGGTTAATACAATGTTTTTTTCCTAGGAAATTAATTTAATTTCCTAGGGTGAAAAATTAAATTATTTGATTTTGAAGGAAAAAAACAAAGAAGGCCATGGTAATTAAGTTTGGGGGGTAGCTAAGCATAGTCAAAATTTCATTTAAATAACCCCCCCCACCCCCCATGGTCAAAATAAATTTTTGAATATTTCCTAAGTGGGGCGCCCCTCTTGTCTTAATAAAAGATTAGAAATAAAATATTTAAAATAAAATATTAAAAAATAGAAGATAAGAATAAAAAATCAAAAAATCAAAAAATCAAAATTTGAGTCAAAGGAGGCCCCAGATAAAAAATAAAAAATAAAAGATAAAATAAAAAATAAAAAAATAAAAGATTAAAAATAAAAGAATAAAAATACACTACAACAAAAACAGGATTTAGCGTTGCATTTAGTGCCAGATTTTAGTGTATTTTTTTTCCAATTGTGCTGAACAATTTGACACTAAACCTAGCGCTATTGTACAATTTCATAAAACACCGTCTATTGCATCTTTTTTTCCGTCCTTTTTAACATTCTTTTTTGTGTCCATTTTTGCGCCCAATTTTTTGCATCTTTTGTTACACCCGTATTTACGCCCAATTTTGCATCTTCTATTACATCTTTTTTTGTGTCCTTTGTTACATCTTTGTTTGCACCCAGTTTGACGCTCAGTTTTGCATCCAATGTTGCATCTTATTTTTCTCCTTTTATTTCATCGAGTCTTGCACCCAATTTTGCACCATGTTTTGCATCAAATTATGTGTCCAAGTCTGCATCTAGCATTGAATCTAGGTTTGCATCCAAATTTGGACTCAATATTGCGTCTAGTTTTGCATCTAGATTTGCATCCAATTTAACTTATAATGTTGCATCCCCTTTTGCATCTAATTTTGCATCTTGTTTTACGTCTTTTTTTGTATCCATGTTTGTGCCTAATGTTTCATCTCGTTTTACGACGTATTTTGCATCTAGGCTTGCACCTAGTGTTGCATCTTGGTTGATGTTTTTTTTTGCATCTATGTTTGAGCCCAATATTGTACCCAATGTTGTGCAGAATGTTGTGCCTAGTTTTGCACCCATGTTTGTATCTAATATTGCATCTAGTTTTGTGTCCAATGTTGCATCCCATCTTGCATTCAATATTACGTCTAGTTTTACATCCAATGTTTCGTCCCATCTTACATCCAATATTTTGTCTCATTTTAAGTTTTTGATTGTGTGAAGTTTTGCTTCCAGTTTTGCACCTGGTGTTACATCTGTTTTTATGTCCATCGATACACCATATTGTGTGCTCAATTTAATGTCCAATTTTACATCTAGTTAGGAGTCCATTTTTGCATCTACAATGGCATCTAGTTTTGGGCCTACTATTGCATCTAGTTTTGAGGCATTAACTGTGTCTAGTGTTGAGTCTCTTTTTGCATCCAATTTTTCGTTTAGTGTGACATCCATTTTAGTGTCCACATTTGTGTCTGACATAACGTCCACTTTTGCATCCACTTTTTTGTTTGGTGTGACATCTACTTTTACATCGTGTTTTGCATTTAGTGTTGCATCTAATATTGTATCCATCTTGCACTGCTACATTTTTTACCTTTAGAAATGCATTGCAATATCATTAGGGCATGGAGGAATCAAACCACCAACCTCTTGCTTATAACGCAGGTGCTCTTCCATTGAGCTAGAACCCTTTAAGAATAGGGAAGAGGAGCAATATTAACACATATATTTCATCATTTTTAATTCTAATAAAATACAATACGATCCAAACATAGTCATGCTTAAAATCCAATTTATTTTTCCAAACACACTAATAAGCACCAAAATCTACTTTGATCAGGAAAAAAAATATCCTAAACAATTATGCAATATATTAAAGTGGCTAGCAAAAGGGTCTTAGAGAACAAGAAAATGTATTGATGCATACCTAATAACCTAAACTTGAGGAGGACACAGACTAAGGGATGTGTTTAAGAAATAACTGTAGAATCCAATTGAGGATTGTGTGCTGCTACATAATTTTTTCTATTCATTGATGATGTGATTTTGTTCAGCAATGCGATGGTAAGAGAAGCACTCATGAATGGTTATTAAAAGAAGATGCCTACCTCAAGATTCTTTAAGCCTAACCTGAAGTCTAGTTGTTGTTTCAATTTTCATCATGCTAAGGATAGGCTATTCAGTTTTGGTGAGACCTCTGGATTTACATGGACATTAGTAAAACCCTGATTGTGATGAAGGCAATAATTTCATGTGCACAAGTGAAATTTCGATTATATTAAAAAAAAATCTTGGTGAATGAAATAAACTGAGCATAGCTTGAAAACTATAGTTTCATCATGTTAGTACACTTGATTAAGAATCCTATTTTGACAGTGTCTTGAAGACTTTATTCAAATGTTCAGATACTCTCTTTGACAACTAAATACATAGATGTTCTCTTTTACAGCAAAAATAAGGCTATTAAATAGAATCTGAACTGAAAATATTTAAATGCACAGAAGAAGATACATGTCTCAAAATTGTTTTTAGTTAATGTTGTTTCCAGATGGTACATTTCATCTTCACAAATCTATTGTCTAAATTGTTGGCTTTGGTTATTTTAGTGTGCATTTCAGCATTTTAATGCATCATTCTGAATCTTAACCTCCTTTCTTAAACCAGCTAGTACATTATTTTCAGGTACATTTCCTAACTATTTACAAAGCTGGGAGCCAGATTGTTATTGATATGTTTTACATGACCTATGACCCTCTAGAATCTATACATGTATGCATGACCAATTAAAATGTTCAAAATGACCAACCAGTTCGAATTGGTGTTTTAATATTACTTAATGGAAAAACAAATGAAGTGGGAAGGATAGATTTACCATTTGTAAGGAGACTATTATTATCCCCAAGAAAGAGAGAAAATTAGTTAATTATTTTGTCCCACAATAGACCACAAATATCAAAACATCCTCAGTGTAGAAACCACTTGTCACCAACTTTAGATGCCTTCCAATATTAGTGATTAGAACATCATTTCTTGAATAGTAAAGTAGATGCTCTACAATAGAGGACACATGTATCCATTAAGGCCAATTTATTACATCTTAATGTAGGTATAAAATATGTCTTAGACATTTGATCAGGTGATACTTCTATTTTTTTAGTTTTGTTTTTTCATCCAACTCATATACATCTATACCTATATATATTTTTTGAACAATGTCACCAAGACACGACCATTTGAATGCCTACAACTTACTAGCCTTGGAGTGATTGGCGCACTTCTGAAGGTACGAGTATATCTTGAAATTAAAATGTTAATTTTACTATCGAAAATGTGTGTATTTGTCTACTTGTTTTAGATCCATTCAAAATCTATGTTTGGTTGGTAAACTATCATTTTTTATAAGAATACCCTTTACAAAATGGGTTTGAAGTTGCTATATGTTTAGTTTCAATTTGAGAGTTTAATTATCCAAGATGTTTATAATTGATGTTGCCAAGAGAGTTTTCTCCAACAATTAAAACTGGAACAACTCATTAACATGGAAAACATATACATGCATCCCTCTGCATGGATTCATGTGGATCAATTCTCAATTTTTATTTTTCCTCCGTATTAACAATCATAATGATGAATGTGAGAGAGAAATAGATATAAGAAGCATGTATTTATTAATGAAGAATCATTTAGATAATGTAATAGAATATTTTTATTTGTATTACTATATTTGTCATCACTTAACTCTAATGACATTTCATGACCCTAGTTGGCCACTTAACATATATGTGACCTTTATTGCATATCAACATTACGACAACTCACAATATTGTATTGATTGCTAGTAATCCAGCATTCAGTACGCCCTGATTGCAGAAAACCCAAAAATGTCTTCCACATAGATTCAATACATGCCCTATAAATCTTCTGAAACTTACATGCATTTCCCTTGTAGCCATCAACCCAACTAGAGTTGTTGATAGAACTTGGGTAACTTCTTGCAATACAACACTGGTTTGAAATAGAGGAAGGGAAGGAGGATGACATGGAAATGGAAATAAATGGGATGATGCAAATTAATGTTGTGGAGTTACCTTCAAATATATGTCAATGGCTCTATATGACCCATCATCGAAAATCCTTACATAATCAGGCAAAGCATCAACCAAAGACTCAAACTTGGCAGGTTTGAGATTCCCATCTGGAGCAACCTTAGCCAAATAACCATCTTCTAGTTTACCAATCATCATAATAGGAGTCATTGAGGGTGATCCCATAAAACCACCCTCTTCAAATCCATTTGGATTAACCAGGGTGGACTCAACACCTTGTTGACTAGCCAAAAAATGCAGTAAAATCCTCTGAACACGGTCAATATCATAAAGTCTCAATAGTGTAAGAGTAGCTCAGTATTAGGAGATCCTATTTCTCTCAAGCATTGACATATAAAAGTCCATGGAGGTTAATCTCACTATCAGTTCCCTCGCATAAATGTATCATTCAAAAATACATAGTTCCTCTAAACATCATATCTTGGCCGTGAACCCCTCATTCTGAACAGATAAAGGGTTCTTTGTTCTAGAGAGCCATAAACAATGCCTTTCACCTCATAGAGGATAGCCTTGCATGGAATCCTTGGAATGGATAGTCAATCATGTTAAGGGTGGATCTCATAGTTGGTCTTAATTCTGAAGATCTCCTTCCAAGAGAAATGTCCCCAATATTACACTCCTTCAATATGAAGCATTTGTCTGATATATATTAGGAGTATCAGACAGATTCATGGAACACAGTCTAGATATCAGCACAAATCATTGGATTGCGTAGGCAGAATGAAGATTTCTGGAACAGGTACATCTTCGGCTTAAAAGAAGTCACATCTCACTATTTGAGGATCTAAACTCTTTATCCTGGATCAAAAACACAACAGGTGGCATGTACCAGGTCAATATGGTTTACAAAGTTTCAGCAAATGATGATACAGACAATACCCAATGTTGGTGGTCAAAATTGTGGAATCTCCCAGCCCCCTCAAAATCAAATATTTTCCTCTGGTTCATGCTCAACAAAATTCTCACATGGGCCAATTTACTGAGGCGATGGAATTAAGGTCCTGAGGTTTGCTCCCTATGTAAATCTTCCCATTCACTCAAGAGGTCTGGAGGCTCTTAAGGATGATGGGGCCAAACACATGGCCTTCCTGGGAAGGCGTTTTTGTAATGGCCCCTATTGATATGGACTAATTTTTTTTCCCACCATGATCAATTGGGAAATTTAAAGGTACTATGAATGTTGTGATCACCTAACACACTACTGAGGTGTCCATTCAACTTCTTAACTGCTGAAAATTTTTGGATCTGTAGATCTTGTGGGGAATTGCAAACATTGTGAATTTAACTCATACAAATGAATATCCTTGTGTCTTCTACCACCAAATTAATGCTTCTATAGATGGTACTTCATAAGGAATCAAATCTAAGTTCATTCACTGTGTATTTGGTTGACAAATTTTGACAAACAATTTGCAGACAATGTGTTTTAGCTTACTATTTCCAATGGTTGAGTTTAGAAGGTCATTGTTGTGTTAATATTGACATAAACCAGACCCAAGAATTGCTGCTTTGATTTAGATATTTCTTCAAACACTTGAAATGCTATTATCTATAGCTTAATGTGAACTATTTTCATACCCTTCCCACAAGATATTCTTTCATTCAACTATTCATTAAATGGGATCTATTCATGTGCCAGCATGTATAATTTTCTTATGCATATAAATGTTTCATAACAGAAATAACACACAAACATTAACTTCAAATAACTCTCAGACTTCTATTTTAATTGAAATGGAGTGTTTTACATGCCTGGAAATGATGGTGGAGCTGAATGTTAACACATTAAAGAGATATGGACATAGCAAGATCCACAACTAGAGTACCAACCCAACAAGTTGATGGAAGCAGTGAGGTGACTGTCAAAGGGCATCTCAACAGTGGGAAAAAGGAACGCGTCCTGGCTAGACATCTTGTATGGGAAATGAATGTAGGACCATCTAAGCATCCTGCTATCTGTAAATGAGCATCTCGATACTTCTAGACAACCTAGGAGCATCCAAATATCCCACTCCTGACACCACTAGATAGGAGGGAACATCTCAAAAACATTTCCAAAATTCATCTCTAGACAAGAATGTTGGGGATATTCCCAAAATTCTTGACAATGCTCTTTCCAAATCTAGAAAACTTGGGTTATAGTGTAGGAAACGTGGGTTATAGTGCAGGAAATGTGTGGAAAACACATTCCCTATTGCTAGAAAATTATTTTGAGGCCATATTCACGTATGTACAAAGTGTTTCCAACACTAAATCTATCCATTTTTATTTGGTTTGACTTGGTTTTGTACTAGGGTTGAACAAAACTATTGGAATTTAATCAAGAGCACCAATCTCTTCATGTACCCCAATATTGGTGGCATTGACTGTTTTCATGGCCTTGGAAAGAATGTACCCTTCACTTGAGCCAAAGTCATTCATTCGGTATGTCAATATTTTTGGGGTCATGCAGAAAATAGATGACCCAAAAACTTAGTTGTTCAACACTTAGGGCATGCCACTAGAGAAAATATTCATATCAATCTCAAAATAAAAGGATGAAACCATAGTTGAACTAATATGTATCCCAGCAACAAGTCTTATTTGCTGACGACAAGATAAAATGTAATTTGATGATTGACTAGTAGCTAACAAAATGACCCTTTACTCTCAAATATACATAGGTATCATTTCTTGATTAATAATATTTACTAGCAAAATTAACAACCAAGTACTAGAAAAAATATTGTTCATACTAGGGCAAGATAAAATTATAGGAATAACTTCATCAGTAATCTTAAATTTGTGTAGTTCTTGGGATGTAGTTCTCAGTTTCTCTGCTGCCTGTATAAGAAGCATATGAATAAAACCAGAAGATGAAGTAACACTTCATTCTCATTTCACCAAAAGAGAACATAGAAAAAATTATACTAACTGCATACCTTAGGAGCAGCTATAAATGACTTATAGAGGATTGCAGCACATGCCTCGGGACTGCATTATCCACGCCAATACTAGTAAGAAATTAGTTCCATATGGAACACTTGGAATGCAAACGACAAGTAAAATGGCATAAGGCACGAAGCTAAAATATAGAAAACATGAATAAGAGGATAGCAAAAAATTAGAACATCTCATCTAAAAATAATATAGGAATGTGTCACAGTGCCTAACTATGAAGAGTAGAAATGGAAATCACAACAGAGATAAAATACCACACTTAAGTTTTCAAGAAATATCTCTCAAAGGATCAGCCATATTGTGCCAGTTAGCTGCAGCAAAGGAAAACACATAAAGCAGCCAACAGAATATGCCACCATGTGCAAGACATCACAATGATAAATAATATCAAGCATTTCTATGGTCCAAAAATCATGCAAATAGAATTCGGAAAGGCCAGAAATGTCTAAACATATCTATAAATGCACATGCAGATGATGAGATGTCTTAAGCACTATCTGGGATTTCAAAATCTCTAAATTATGGGGGGGGATCGTAAAGATTTATAAAGAACATGTTTCAACCAAATTCACAAACCCAATGTGGCCAATACATAAAACAACAGTGGTCCTAGTCCTACAAGCTCAATGACCATCTTAAGCACAATATCTGGGCATGATGACACAAACTAAGAAAATATTGAGAAGCTTACTATATTGATGTTGAGGAAGAGAAGTATCTAATTTTTGCAGTTAACTGAATTAATAGACTGAATTAACAAACTATCACCTTTTTGTTTCACTATTCACGTAATGGGGCAATTAAATGATTAAAGCGTATTGGTTCCTTTAGAAGTATGAACACACATTTTATCTATACATACTAAAAAGCATTGACGCTTTATACAATTTAAGATGCACTGATGATAATATATGTATTAAGAGCATTGGTGATAACATGTGTATTCATAGCACAGATACTTCTAATGAAAGAAACAACACCATTTTATTCGACAATATATCATTATAATGGTCTCCATTGTTGTTGTTATCATTGTCATTATCATATCTATCTACGGTGTGTTTATACACACACACACACATGTGTGTGCATGTGCGTGTGTGTGTGCATCGATGCTTTTAGAAAAATAAAGACATAAAACGTAGTAGCAAAAAAACATTTGCTAAATCCTCCAAGTGTGCATATTTTTTAATTATAGTGAACATTTGTTAAACCCTCTACTAAAACCTCTGCCATCACTAATGGATTTTTTCTTGATAATTTTACCCATTCTTGTAACACTATAAACCTCTTCTAAAACCTTCACTAGGGGGTGTTTTCCTTGTAGTGATATAAAATGAAATGGGTAAATTGAAACTTAGTTTAGATTCCATAGTTTTTTTTGTTTTATCCTATTGTTATTTAGTCCATTCATTCATTGTTATAAACTCGATAAATTATTTAAAACTAGTCACCTACAAACTTAAACAATTTAAATCAAGATTCAACACCTTAATTCACTTATGTCCTACCATTTCCCTCACCTAATTTTCTTGAATACCCCCCCCAAAAAAACTAGGAGGCCACTCCAAAAATTCCAAAATCTAGGTTTCCTAGCTTGACTATCCTTTTTGGTAGTGTGTTGGCCATCCTCCTTATCATTAAGGTTTCTCCTAAGGTCCTTATCCTCAAAGTTGAAAATAATGATCTTGCTTCCTTCTTCCAAGGTTAGTGCTCTATTCCATTTTGTAGGGCATTTTCACACATACAGTTCCCATCCCACATATTCCATGCGTAGTAAGAAAAAAATAAGATTTGACTATCATATCTGAGTCAACATACCATCTACAAAATGTCAATATGTTCCCGAGGTTTCCTCACAAGGTTTACAGGAAAGAAACTAATCTACTTTAGATTCAAAATTGAGTGAATCAATGGGATTTATAGGAAAGAAATGAATCTATGGTTACCAATTAAACATTTAGATTGGGAGGAAGGTTGCATTATATGTCTTAGAATTCTTAAATTCACATATGATTTCCCAAATCCTAACCATGGAGGGTAATAACTTAACTAATAAGTCCATATTATATTGACATACACAAGACCAATTTTTTTTTTGTTGAAAATTACGGTTCAAAATAAAATTTATGTATATATTTCAGGACAAAAAAGATAACGACTCAGTGAATGAAGCTCACCTCGTATAGTCAAAGAAAACATTAAGATTCATGAATTGCTATAGTGCCCATGTTATTGATGTTTAACTCCTCTTCCAAGTGGATATTCATGATGAAAAATAAAGGATTGCAAAATAGAAATGTTTAAGTATTACGTCAAGACTGCCACATCAATTAGATATGGATTATATCCCAATGAATTGGTAACAAAAACTGGGTGTGTAAAGTAGTTGCTTATACTGGAAATGAAACAAAATTGGTCAGGCGTAGAGGTCTCACAATCACAAATTTTTTTGCACACAAGAAGGCCCTAGCATAGTGTGGATGATGGGAATTTATATATGGGAGTTCTTTTCTTTGGATTAGTCCACTTGATGTTAAATGGTTTTCCTGCAATGTTATTAGGTAGATCCCAATTAAAATAAGGGAAAAAACATGCAATATTTCCCATTGGGCATTTGTCATTTGGCTCAAATCAGTTAGAATAGAACTGAGGGGGAGGGATAGGTAAAATTTATGCACATTTTCTTCTGTTGAAGAGGAATTACTCTTATCTAACAATAAATTCAAAGTTACATATCCAAATCAAATCTAGAGACATTTGAAATCAATCAACTATTTCAAGAGTACTGATAATATTGAACATGAAAATACAAATAGGAAACATCTGAATACCATGTACAACATGTAAAACTCATTAAATTTAAAACACAACAAGAGTTGAATACTAATTTGAGAAAGAAAAGAGTCATCATATTCATTTGAATGGAAGAAATATCTCGTACTACTCAAATATGGTAAAAATTTCAAACCACTTACCTAAAGGCAATTGCTTAAGGTTGCATCCTGCAGAATATCAAGAAAGCAATTCTTTAATGATTCACAAGCCCTGTAGTTATTAGATAAATTGAATTATAAAATAAACAATCTCAACTATCTTTTTTATTGACAACATTGAAACATATTACAGAAGGAATTTAACACAACATTCGTATGTCAACTTAATCCTTTACATAGAAAAAAAAGAAATAAAAATGAAGTATATTATATGCACAACCAATCATAAATCATCAAAAGAGACAAGTGCAAAAACAACTCCCATTAACAATAAAACCAAGGTAGAAATGAAGACGGGTTCAAGTTACAGCAAGTTCATGATGATGGAAATGCTCACATGGAATTAACAAATGGACCTGTCTTAATACCCTGCAACAAATCAACTCCTCAAATCCCACTCGAATTAAGCATAGCATAAATAAAATAGCTAGTAAATGGGACCTGAATAAGAAACCAAATATGTGATGAACCAAATTGTAGAGCGACCCTGAAATGTAATGAAAATATTATAGAATGTCTAGTGATCTGAGTCGAGGGGGCAATGTTTATGGATCCATTGGCATCCTTTAATCCAAGGATGTATTTTTATTCAATACCTGTCTGGCTAGAAGAAGAAATTAACAAGGCATATCCTAGATAATCTCCACTTATCAAGTAAAAGATGTTACATCAACATCACCATCCTCCAAGTAATCAAGGTTAGACACATTAAGGTAATAATGTTTATTTTTTTTCTCATAAGAGACAAGAAATACTTGAAGAAAATGGTCTTCAATTTCTATATAAAAGACATAAAATCTGTGAATACTGATTCTTATGTATGTGATGGTTTGTCTCAACACTAAAACGATGTCAGCAGATTTTGAATTTCCCCAAGGGTAAACCCAAGAGCATATGACCAATGTCACTAGAAGACATCGTATATAATAAAAGTAAGGTGAAAATCTCTATAATGTGGAAGCTTTCAACAAAGATGACATCTTCAGTGGCCTAAGGAGATCTATCAAATTGATGCAGACATTCTCTAATCCAAAATGGATCAATATTAAATTTGTTTCCTTCTTGGTACCTTTAGTGTGAAAAAAATCAAAGTTATGGATTTTTCGTGGGCCATTTAAGAAAAGATCATCAATCTAGCAATTTTTGGTCCTCAACAGATTGATTTTTGGTATTCAACTTCTGGATCCTGTTTTGGTCCTCAAACAACTTGTTTTTGGGGTCGAAATGAGGGAAAGATAGTGAAACCCATTTAGTAGTTGGGTTTGTGTAACTGCAATTTTGTGCAACTTCAATGTAATGGAAAATATATGGACTGCATTTATCAATTCACTAGAAATTTTTGTACAGAAGAGTGGCTCTCGTGTATAATAGCAGTTTTGTGCAACTAATTCAATGTTGTTATGGCCTGGAGGTTTAACACAACTGGACAAGAGATGGCTCTGATACCAAATGTGCTAAATAGATTCCTATTTACTATTAATCGACAATATATTTCTATACATATATATGTATGTGTGTGTGAGAGAGAGTGCTTCTTGAGTTGCCTTCGTTTCAAACCACTCATCTCCTAATTGATCATTGATTCTGTATAAAAAAGAGTAATGCAATTTTTTACTTAATCTTATAGGTTTCTCTCCTTGGTTGGCACATACCAAAGAGATATTCAAGTTACCTATATGTAATATAAATAATAAAAGCTAAATATGATGATGATAATCATCAGCATCAACATCATTGCACCAAGAGTAACGGGATGCTATTCATGTCAATTTGGCACAAAGAAAGAGTGCCATTGTGAATAGGAATAAGTTTCTTCCTATTTTAGGGGAAAATGTGAGATAGCATGGACCAAGAAGGAAAAATAACATAAATATTGCAAACCCACCCTTATGAATCTTCGATATAGAAAAATAAAGAGACAAATGTATTTTCAACTGTATATACTTTGTACCTTTGCATCAAAATGTTTGGTAGGTTTGAACTTAACAGTACTCCTATGTCTTGACAGTCACTAGCAGGATGGTCACTCGTAGACGATTAGTTTTTTCAAAATGGTTGAGCTTTACATAATACAAAGCAAACTTAGATACCTTATTTGCAATTAATGTAATGGTTTTAATGATTCACTGAATTTGGAGCAAGCTTCACAGGTTACAGGGCAGACTGAGATACCTTGTTTGTAATTACTATAATATTCACATCAATTTAGTGATTGCATAATATAATTTTTATTTACCAAATATATAGAGAAAGAAACAAGTAACCAAGAAACTAGGAAAAATAAAATTATGAAACGATCAAAGCAACAAAGAGGACAAGACAATATTTCTTTATAATTGGATCTTAAAGTTTTCTATGCAAATTTTGCACTCAGAATTTACCCCATAAATGAACCATTGTGAGCTTACCTCTACAATTTTGTCTCCTCACTTCCTCTTCAATTTATGGTCATGTCAAGCTTCTTAAGCAAATTTTACACTCAGAATTTACCACCATAAATGAAGTGTTATAGCTGATTTTACCACACATGGTGAATTACACTTTTATGGCCTTCTTTGTCCCTCTGCAGACTCCTTAGACCCCATGGACCATTTTTGTACCTTTGATGTTTCCAATATCATCCCTAAAAACATGCAAAAATTGCCATACGCAACTTTTAAACCCTTTCTCGCGTATATACGCGGATTTGACCCCTAAACCCGCGTACATCGGGATGTCTGCAAAAGCCAAATTCTTTTGGAGTTTTTCTTGATGTGGATCCGACTCACTTATATCATGGCCTTCCATATGCCTTGAGATCACTCAGATTCGACCTTTCATTACCCCATTGAAGAGATATATAAGGAACCCTTTGGATACATTGAAGGCGATGAGGAATTAAGAGCAAGAGAACTATAGTCCATTGTTGTCGGAGTTTATACTTGAGTCTGTATCCCTTTGTCTCTTGGAGCACTTTTGTGTTCTTCCCAATATTTCCTTTTGCTTGTGAGCTTGCTATCGAGAGATGGAGGATTGGAGTGGTGGAGGCTCAATTGGGGGACTCAGTTTCTCCGATTCCCAGACGTGCCAACAAAGGTTGTATCTATTGTAATCTTTGTTTTATATTAATAAAAATATCTTTTCCTGACCAATAATGTGTATTTGAATGAATATTTGATCCATGGATGATTTCAAATGCTTATATGTTATTGATTATATATGCTAGAGTAGAGCTAACACAATTATATATAGCATGCTTCTCTTGTTTATTGAATGTTGAGGAAGCAATTTATCAACTCAAGCTAGAGTTGGAAAGCTCAACGGAGATCTACATCAACCGTCCGGAATAAGGTACAAAATCAAGATCCTTTAGTGTTAGATATTTGGTTTCGCTTGCATATAGGAAAGGATTGATTTCTGGATTCAAGCTATCTATTGTGGTACCCCAAGCCATAGGAATTTCTCTCCATAACAGAATTGGCGACTCCACTGGGGAGTTCCTAGTAATTGTCCTTTGGGAGTTTTTATCGGCATTCAATGTTCTTGAATTGCTCTGATTTCTCTATTTCTGAGTCGGGTCTGGGGGCATGTTTTCTTGGTAGTGTCTGATTGGTGTGAATTTTGTCTCAGCTTATCTGTTTTCCTTCATTTTTATACATTTTTCTTCCTGTACGCGAGTTTTTAACTCACTGTTGCGTATACACGTGGTTTTGACTACTATATCTGCGTACATAAGTGGGTTTTCTGCAAACAGTCGCGTATGCCCTGAGTTTTTCCTTTTAGAGGAATATTGATTTTTGCTAGGTGAATTTTGATGATTGTTGAGTCTCCTTTGATACTGCTAGAGTCTATATATACCTCTGTTTCTGACTAGAGACACCTTTTTTAGGGTAAATTTTTTTTTAAGAATGTTCTTGTCATTGCATTTTCGATTTTTTGTTTTGGGATTAGTGCATTAGATTTCTTTTACCTTATTACTTTGTGTGAGTGATGTTTGATTGTGCTTGCAGATTCTGGGGGTTGTAGATCCATTCTTTTGTTTTACTATCTCATTTTTATTCAAAAAATCTAAAAATATTTGCTTCGTTGCATCATTATGCATTGCACTTTTCACTTTGCATGGTACTTGCACTAGGTTCGCTTAGAGAAGTATTAGTCAGTCTTTCATATAGGAATGATTGCATTTGTCTTTTGAAGAAAATTTTGCATTTCACATAGTAGCATGCCCTGTTTTTCGTTCAACACAATGCATTTGCATTGATTGTTAGGTGTGCATTTTAATTCATGTTGCGTCATAACACCATTGGTTGCACGGTCACCTACCTTTTTTGAGTAATAAAACCAAATAAAATCAATGCTTAATTAAAATGGATTACACTATTTTCTTTGATAGGGTACACCAACAAGATTAGGTTTCAAGGTCTTGGAATAGTTCATTGTGAGTAAATTCTCCAAGACCATTAAACAACAACATGCATGTGTCTGTCCAGGTGAGAGTGTGAAATTCCTTGGTATAATTAGTGTTTCTTAGGATAATCCTCTTACAAGGGAGTTAAGCACGAGGCAGTGTGAGCAGTTATTGATTAGGATGACCCCTAGTCATAATTGAGTAGTACCGGAGATATTTCCAGGATTGTATTCATATCTGGGGGCTCTTTTGAGAGTTTCAGGCTTTGCTACCCTGCCCATACGGTCAATCCCGCCTACGACTATCCACCTGAGCATTGATTATATTGAGGTGACCTTAGTTTCCTTACCTAGGTTATCAAGGGGGTACTTTGCAAGGGTTATTGTGTAGGTGTCCCGGCCAGGTTGGGGTCGGACAGCATAGTCACTATATGCGTTGAAGCTGAGGGCCACAATAATTGGTTATGAACCTTTGCTTTTTGTGTATGGGAGTATCAAGCCTATCCTAGGAGACACATACATGCTTCATTCAGGAGATCACATATCCTACCCTTGTTTGATTGTGATTGGATTTAGATTATATTGGTGTATGCTATGTGCACGTTAGCTTGCTTAGGGTTTGCATAATTAGAGAGTATTTTTCATTTTTTGAGTCATTGTAGATGCGGGTGCGATGCCTCACCATTCTTGTCATTTAGCAGGACTTCCACCTTCTACATCTCCTCCTCCTTTGGGAGAGAGAAAAAAACGGCCCAGGTGGACTACTTCTTACATTGATTCACACATGATGGGAGATCATGAAGATGAAATTCCAGAGATGTCTTCTCCACCTCACGAGGTTGGGGAAGAGGATCCTACACCCGTATATGATCCCTCACCTGGTATACCTACATACTCTGGGTATGATCCTTCACATGATATACCTACACACTCTAGGTATGATCCCTCATTCACAGGTCACTGGTATTGGATTCCAAGTGATGAGACTTATCATGAACCTATGAGAACTAGTTATGTTAGTTATGGAATGTCTGGTATCCCTGCACTCCATGGTGAGTCAGAGTTTGAACCTAACACTACGCCTGGGGTCACTCCCATTCCTTTCCATGTGGATGGATTTGGGAACACGAGTCACATTGCACCTTCCATCTTAGCAGTGGAAGCTACATCACATGTTCATCCTAGACCTAGTGCTAGTAGTCCTATTCGGATACCAAAACCAAGACGAGTGACGGTAGGGAATACCACTTACATAATTTCACATGTCCCTTTGTCCTTTATTCCTAGTTCTTCGAATGCTATTCCTCTCCCTCATTCACGTTGTCCTTTGGGCCGGAATGTTGCTACGAGTCATGTGCATACTACTACTACTCATGTAGTTGTGTCTCAGAGCCAAGTACCTCCTGTTGTATCAGGAGGTCGTATTCCTACTTCTGGAGGTCATATTCCTACTTCAGAAACATCTATTCCTACCTATGGATTTTCTCATGGGACATCTCATGGGACTTCTTATGGACCATATTATGGACCGCAGTATGCATAGAGTTATTCACCTTATGGGTATGGGTATTAACAAACCTCTTACTCTCCGAATTATGGCTTTGTACCCCCACACAGTCAAGGTACACCACATTATGGTGCTTCCATGCCACCCTACATGGGTCAAATGGGAGGAGGATACTATGGCCATGGCCATGGTGGTTATGGTAATCATTCCTATGTGAACCAAAATTATTAGGGAGCATATCATCAACCTGATCAACCTAGGCTCCCTTTCCTCACAACATTAAATCTACCTAACCTGTTGAGACTAAAAAACAATCCAGTATCTTATGACCCGTCTTGGTTGGCTGTCCCTACGAAGCTTCCCTCATAAATTCCCAAATTCGAGGGAAAACCAGGAGAAGATCTGAGTGAACATGTTACTACATTTCACCTTTGGTGCTCTTCACGGGGCCTTCACTTAGTGAACCTTTCACATAGCACGTGCGATCGTGGGATATTAAAGAATACCCTTAATTTCCAGAGATATTGACCTAAACTATTTTTGTTGAAACCCCCTCCCAATACTTAAAACCTCTTCCCCACCCCTTTTTATACCTCAATCCTTATAAACCACCCTACCCACCCCCACCTTAAACCCCTCATCCCCCCAATACCTACAATATATTGGTCCAATTTTTGATAATTTTAAAACCCACAATATGAACTAACATGATAGGATATTGGTCAACAAGTGAAGCCCCCATGGTGCTCTTCTAATTCCTTACATGAAGATTCGATCCGTTTAAGGCTATTTCAACGCATTCTCACTGGGCTTGCAGCGAAATGGTACATAGAGCTACCTAGGGGGGCATTCACTTTGTTCGATGACCTAGCTATGACTTTTCTCATCCACTTCCAGCTACCAGTGCATTACGATGTTGGTAAGAAACTCTTGTCAACATTTTGGCAAGACAAAGCCACGCATATCTTGGACCATATCCAAGAGTGGCGTAGATGGAAGAGATTGATTAAATCATTCATACCGCCAGAGTTTCTCCTCGAATGGTTCCTGAAGTTGTTACTTCCTTATATAGCGAAGGATGTCTCTACATCCGGAGCTCAGAACGAGGAACAATCCATTTTTATGGCACAAGAATTGGACTTGATTTATGCTTAATCCAGTTTGTTATATGAGATCATTCCCAATGCTTTACATTCTAGTTTCGACCCTAAGATCAAACCTGGACCACATGCCGATGGCATTGTTGGTTGTACGAGTGCCAAACCTATAGATTCGGTTGTCAAATAGGTCAGTCAATTGTCTATCAACCAATCTACCTCGGGACAAGCCACGGCTTCATCTCAACCCACCCAAACAACAAGTGTGCTTTCATTGCAATCGTTGGACTAGAAGGGTAACCAGCAACCCGAAAGGAATAAGAAGAAGGGTAAAAACAATCGTAAGGGTGGGAATAGGAATGAAAATTCCAAGTCTAATGACAAGAATGCTCGAAATGCTGGGGGGACAAGCAACCTAAATGCAAGGTTAAGTTTCCTTGCAAGTTGTGTAAGAATGACCACCTCACTCACTTGTGCCCTCGGATAGAAGAAGCCTCGAGATTCATAGCACAGGGCCCAGCTGTGCTGACCAACCCTTTACCTCATAATCAAAACATGAACTCGAGGACCCATGATCAGTCTGGTGGGGATCAAGATCCACCAAAAGCTAGTAGTGGCCATGGTTGCATCAATATGGTGTGTGCTACTAAGGTTGTGACTCATGTGAAGGACTATGGTTAGTCATAACCAGACCTTGGAAAGGAACCTGCTCCACCCGGGATTCCTTTGCGTATTGAAAACACTGTAGATAAACCTGAAGTTGCTCCTTGCATTCCTAAGGGAGTCCTTAAGGGTTCAAGGCACAATATTAATGCCCGAGCTGCCCAGAACTATTCTATTGTCGAGGATTTGGGCCACACTCCTTGTGTGATGTCTGCACTCGAAGTACTTCAGAGTTGTCCTTCGCAAAGGAAAGATTTGCTTTTTGCTCTTGGTGTTAACGATGATAATTCTTCTTCTGTCATCAAATTTGAAACCGCAGGACTACATCCTTGCTTGAATTACTATGTGTCTCTCTTGATTCATGTAGAATGTCATAACATGACCATCAAATGCACTGTGATTGACGAAGGCGTTGCTGCTTTCGTGATGTCTTTAGCATGTTGGAAGGGTTTGGGTTCCCTCGAGTTGTCTAAATCCACTACCATGTTGACTGCTTTTGATGGTAAATCGTTTCAGCCGCATGACATTCTTCCTTCTCTTAAGGTCCGTTTGAGAGAGAAGACAGTCACGATCGAGGTCGAGGTGGTTTATGTGCCCCTTGACTACAATCTGTTACTGGGTAGGAATTGGATGTACAGTATGCAAGCCATAGATTCTTCTCTATTTCGAGTTGTATGCTTTCTGTTTAATGGGAATATAGTTACGATTGATCAAACGTCATTCAAGAATCCATGTGTTACCGCATCTTCGAGAGCTTCTATCCCGATTATCGAGCACTCTCAACCGGCAACTGCGAGTGTGTGTGTTGGCATGTATCCATCCCTTATGGGAAGCTTTAGTTGTCCTGCACCTGTTCTTATGATCGGGTCTAGTTCCGGTGAGGCTTTGTCGTCAGTGAGATCGGTGTATTTTCTCACAACCCATATGGAAGATCCTTGGATCCTTCCTACACCGAGTCCTTTGAGTGATCCCATCGGAACAGATGTGTCGTTGCCTGCAACTATGATAGCATATCAAGCTAATGTTGAATGTGTTGCAGAGCCTAGTCCTTCCTCTTCGCGGATAGAGGAGGAGAACCCATATGTGCTTCCTACATGGGCAGTTGAGTCTTCTCACACACATGACTGCCTTGATAGTGTTTTTCCATCAGATGAAGCTATTATTGAGGCTATGTCTGGGGTTGAGCCACCTTGGGAAGAGTTGCATCAAAGATCTTATTTTCTTCTCGAGCTTGAGCATTTGGAGTGTGAATACTTTAAGGAGATTCTTAGTGAGAGAATTGGTAGTCCCGTGGTTCCGTTAAGCTCTCCTGGTTCGATGGCTAATGGAAACATGGCGAATATATCTCCTATCATCCCTATCAATATCTCTCGCGATCTTGGCAAGATTGAGAATGTCTATATTGGGGCAGAATGTTCCCATGCTGAGATTCAAGAGTATACCGAGTTGTTCAAAGAATTCCGTGACGTATTTTCTTGGTCATATGAGGAAATGCAAGGTATCAACCCTCGCATTGTTGAACATGAGATTAAAACTTATCCCAATGCTAAGCCTGTTCGACAACGCTTACGTTCGGTGAATCATAGGAAAGCACTCGCGATTAAATATGAGATAGAAAAGCTGTTGAATGTTGGTTTTATCTATCCCATTCCCTTGATGAAGTGGGTTTCAAACCCTGTTCCAGTTGATAAGAAGCAGGGAACGATCTGTATATGCACTGATTTTCATGACTTGAATCGTGCCTGTCCTAAGGATAATTTTCCCACACCATTTATTGATCAAATTTTGGATGAGTGTGTAGGAAGCGAGGTATTTTCCTTTATGGATGGCTTTTCCAGATACAATCAGATACAGATCAAACCTGAGGACCAACATAAGACTGCCTTTATTTGTCCTTGGGGTACCTTTGCATATCGGAAGATGCCTTTTGGCCTTAAAAACACCGGAGCCACTTTTCAGTGGGCTATGACCTTGATCTTTCATGATCTCAAATCGATTATTGAAGTCTTTTGGATGACCTTGCTGCTCATTCTTGTATGAGAATACGTCATTCCTACCATTTGAGATTAGTGTTCGAAAGGTGCCACCATTACTTGGTCAGGTTAAATCCTCACAAGTGCATCTTTTGCGTGAAGTCTAGTCACTTATTAGGGTTCATTATCTCCAAGGAGGGTATAAGAGTCGACTCTTTCAAGGTTGAGGTAATACTTCAATTTTCTCCCCCGAGAAACATTAGACATCTTCAATGTCTGCAAGGCATGGAAAACTTCTTACGGAGATTCGTCGTGAACTTTTCCAATTTGAGTAGAGACTTTATGCGTCTTATGAAGAAGGACACTACCTTTTGCTGGGATGAGCGAGCCCAGGAGTCCTTTGATGCACTTAAGCGAGCCTTAGCACCAGCCCCAGTGATTAGTCCACCCAACTATAACTGTGACTTTCTACTTTATGTGGTCGCGTCCATGGAGACGATTGGTATGGTTTTGGTTCAAGACGATGAGGAGCTCCAAGAGAATGTCATATATTATCTAATCCGGAACCTTATAGATGTGGAGATCCATTATTCCCATGTGCGGAATCTTTCCTTAGCTACCATTCATGTGGTTCAAAGATTAAGACACTATATTCTCCTTCGCCAGACCTTGGTGGTAGCCCATGTCAATCCATTTCAGTTCGTCCTCACTAGAAGGATGATTGGGGGAAAATATAATAAGTGGATTGTCATCTTGCAAGAATTTGATCTCGATTTTTTTTCGGCAAAATCGAAGAAATCATTGATTTTTGTGAAGCTTATATCTGATTTCCCAAGCGAGGAGGAGGAGGAAGTTTGTGAAGATACGTTTGTCGATGAGCACATTTTCCTGATCTCAACTTTGGATCCATGGTATGGAGATATTATCATATATTTATAGACATTGAAGGTCCCTACTCACCTTTCATAGGATGAACGATGACGGTTATGTCACATATCCAAGAATTACCTCATCGTGGATAACACATTTTACCACCATGGGGTAGATTTCATTTTACGTCGTTGTTTAACTCATGAGGAGGCTGAGCTTATGCTCAATGATTTCCACGGAGGGGTGTGTGGTGGTCACTTATTTGGGCTTTCTACAGCCCAAAAAATCTTGAGAGTGGGATATTTATGTCCGTCGATCTTTAAAGATTGTGTAAATGCGGTCAAGAAGTGCCACCTTTGCCAGGTGTTTGCATGCATTATGCACTCACATCCTACCCCGTTACATCCAATTATCACCGTCGATCCCTTCACTAAGTGGGGGATTGATTTCATGGATTGCAACCCAGCTTCAGCTGGGGGGCATCATCATATTATCGTGGCTGTTGACTATTTCATGAAATGGGCTGAGGCTATGCCCAAGGTTAAATCCGATGGTGAGACAGCCACACATTTCATATTCAAACAGATCATTACTCGGTTCAGTAATATGAAAGAGCTTGTCACTGACCATGGTAGGCATTTTCAGAATCGGATGATGGAAGAGTTGGCCTCGAAGTTAGGGTATAAGCAAGAGCATTCTTCTTCTTATTACCCTCAAGCGAATGGACAGGTTGAAGCAATGAACAAATCACTCAAGTCTATTCTCCAAGGAACCATCGCACAAAGCAAGACCAATTGGCATATCATGTTATATCCTACTTTGTGGGCTTATAGGACTGCAATTAAGACTGCCACCATTTTTTCTCCATATCAGCTTGTACATGGATTGGAGTCTATATTATCGATTGAGTGCGAAATCCCTTCTTTGAAGCTAGCCATAGAGCTCTTACCAGACACTTCCCCATTGGAGGAACATTTGGTCCACTTAGAGAATCTTGATGAGCAGCGTCGAGATGCCTTGGTGACTCTAGAAGTGAATAAGCATTGTGTTAAGGTCCAGTATGATAAATCTATCTATTTGAGGAATTTTAGTGAAGGAGATATGGTCCTTTTGTGGGATCAAGCTAAACAACCCTTGGGGGTAGGAAAGTTTAACCCCATGTGGCATGGTCCTTACGTTGTTAAACGTGTGTTAGAAAAGGACACATATGAGCTAGTATATTACGAAGGGACGGCCTTGGCAGAGCTAAGAAATGGTCTCTATCTTAAAAAGTACTATGCATGATTCTCATCCAGGGTTGACTATTGTATATTATTGTATAGTATTTTGCATAGTTAGGTTTTTCTTATGGTGATTGGATTTGTTGATTAGCTTCCATTTCTGATGGAAGATGTCAATGGAGTCTTCCATCTATATAGGATTCATGGATGGTGCTAGCCGCCACACTCAACACTCAGCCTCTGCTGCTTGGGTAATTTATACTCCTACGGGTTAGGTATTGTCTTCAGGAGGTGTATGTTTACAGACCTCATCAAACAATGTTGCTGAATATAGTGCTGTTATCGAGATTCTACATGATGCCATTTCACATGGTGTTCTATCTCTTGAGGTACATCTTGATTCGGAGTTAGTAGTGTCACAGCTTAATGGCTTGTATCATGTTAGGGATCCAACATTATTACGAAGATTCTTATGTGTGAGATTGTTAGAACGACAATTTGACAACATAACATACATACATGTTCCAAGAATTTATAATCAAGTTACTGACTCATATGATAACTATGTGTTAGATTGGCATTTGTTTCATAGACAATAAGCTCATCACAAACATACATTTTTACACATGTAAATAAATAAACTGATCATCATAAAAAATATTCATTAAACATCCAAAAATGGGGCTTCCGAGCCACCAAAATATAAATACATGGTAGTACAAAATGTATCACTCCCAGGTATCTAATCCTGGGGAGGAGGAGGGGGGTTCTGATTGTGGAATGTCACCACAGCTCTAGCTAGCCGTTCAAACAACCGCACCCATGCTCATGGCACACCCACCACCTGACGCTGCATGGCCTCAGGCAAGTCCTCGACCTGTGCCATGGGTACCCTATGTGTCAGCCGCACGAAATTGGTATGAATGCTTTGGAGCATCTGCTCCGCATCCACATCCATAATGTCATCTCCTCTTCCCCTCCGTCTATGATGAGGGAAGCCTTCGGGCCACCGTGGTCCTACATCTGCATACATATGACAGGATGTTACTATGTGTTGTCACACAAAAACATGTCTTTTGATTCCATATATCAAAAAACACAAAAAAATTAAATAATTCACAAAAAATTTAAAAAGAGGGTTGGGATTCATTACCAATGTCACCGTATGCCGATCCTGGTGGTAGTGGCATGTCGAGATCTCCCCGAAAATCTATCCCCACATAGGGGTAGTCATCGATGGAAACTATCTACCGCCACTACCATGGAAAGAAATAAGCTAGATAGGGGTTGGGCACCCTACCTCCACCCAGCCTGCGCATCGCATCTTCCCAACATCGTTGGGCCGGATCTTGAACCCCATGAAGAGGAACGTCAACTCTAGGGCTCAATCCTAGAACATGCTCAAAGAAGAACGTGCTCAGTATACTGCTAAAATTGAATTTGTGTACCCTGCCCATATTGCAGTCGCTGAGCTGTTGCTTCATGTTGCTCAATAGCGTAGTACTCCAATTGTAAACTATGGGATTCATGCACTCCACTGCATAGAACATCAGGGGCCATGAGGGCTGGTGGAGTGAGGCTAGCCCTGCTATCCTATCGAGTGTCAGTAGTATGGCCTTTAGGCCTTGCACCTGTATGGATTTAGTTGGGATCTGACTCCCAACCTTCTCCATGTTTAGATAACAATACACTGCTATGTACTCATCTATTATGGTGAGGCCACCTCCAGGCCCGCGAGAACGTAGGTTCACCACTTCCCCTCGTCGGGAAAATCCAATAATGAAGTATATGTCCTCCACTTCTATGGTGAGCGACATCTCGTCGATCTGGAACAACTCTGAGTCAAGATCTCAGTAGTCTACTAACATCTGCAGCAATCTTGGTTTGGCCTTTAAGCCACCAAGACACCAAAACTTGTAGAGCCCGCATGCACGAAGATCTTGTTGTGCCATTATATCTCCCCGTACTACTTCTTCTGCATCCTTGTGCTCACGTTCCCTCAATTCTAAAACCATCCTGCACGTTTAATTCAAGTTTGGGTCATTAGATGTCTTAGAAAAACTTGAACGTGGTCGCATACGCGACTATTTGCTAAACATCCGCGTATGTACATGACTAATTTGAGGCATTTTTCTACGTATATCCAGCCCTATACGTGGAAAAATCCTCGATTTCTACGTGGGTCGTGGTGCATAATTTAGGATGGCCAAGAAAGCAAATTATACCATGGAAAATTGAAAAATTTACATGCAAATGAAATAGCAGGGCATGGGAAATTACCTGGGAAAAACGATGTTGGATTCCGCCGGTTGGATCTCCTGGAATTCACATTTGAAGTTCTGAGCTCAATTGGGTAAAAATTTCAAATGTTATATAATGTTTTGAATTTTTTACTATTTATAGAAATTTTTCAAATTTTTGAAAATTTTTACCCCCTTTTCTATAGTTTTGGACTGTTTTTTACTAATATATGATGTAGGAGACCGTTTTGAGCACCGTTTCGACCATTGTTTTGACCCATTCATGCTGATTTCAGGTATCATATTTAAACTGGAATATAGGTTAGGTTTCACCTTTGTTTGCATTTTGCATGACCTTATGACCTTTTTATTATAACCGTAGGTACGAACCCATTCTATCTTGTCACAAAACCTTCTTGTTGTTTTAGAAGTGGCATGATTGGAATGGTAGAGCTTGAACTTACATGGGTACCCTAGTTAGCTCCTTATTTCCATTTGGTGCCCATGTAAATAGTTTTTCCTTTAGGGTGTGGGAGTCTATTGTATAGTATTTCCATGACATTTCACAAGATCCTCATACTCCTCTTGATCTTTTGCTAGCCTGTTTCCTCAGGACTCCCTTATGTCAAGTTGTAATTCAATTATCATGAGCTTTGCCTGCCTCATTGAGCCTTATGCTGGCTTCCCTGACTTTGAGTATCAGCTATATAGCCTGAGCTTGTCTCATGTCTAGCCACGCAAAGCCATTTTATATATCCTTTGCAGCTTGATTCCTTATTTTTACCAGGAGGAGACTTTCCCCTGAGTGTCGCTATCCTACACATGTGTCCTTGAATTAAGCATAGGTATGTTCCACTGCTTGGAACTAGTTTGTTTACCCATTTTACACTCGTCTCCTCCTAGTCTGTAACTTTAAAGCAATTTTATTCTTTTTCAAGATTTTCAAATATTTGAAAAAGTCCAAAAAAATCTAAAAAACCAAAAATCCGGACAAGAAAAGATGTTATCTTTGGTAGCAGTCGAGTCATGTCGCCTTCGAACAGAGCACTGTATATCACATCCATTGGTTGGGTTAATAGTTTGACTTTAGGAGCTATACTCATTTATCTAAGTTTATCTCCACCGATTGGTTAAGCTTCCAATCTCTATGGAGCCTATGTCGATGCCTCCTGTGTCACAAAGATGTCCCAGTTTTGCATATCAAGTCTATGCTACCTACATTCAGTCATCATTCACCTTTATGCTATTGTTCGAAGGAAGTCGAAACCTGAGTCGGCCATTCCTCAGTTATCTTGACTTTGCATGTCGGCCATTCCCAGTATAGTTACTGGTTCGTGCACCTTATGATCGAGTCATTCCACATTATACAGCTTTGCTGAGTACCTTTTGTTGGATGATGGGGGATTCCTTAATGCTCTCCTTCCAATGAATTTCATCCCATCAACTTCAAATCATTTATTCTAGGATAGGAATCTAGAGTCATTTTTGAGTGCCTTGAGACTTGCAGTCATTAGTGGCAAGTTCTCTCACCATCGACAGTTTTTTGGGAACACAACAATGTCCCCTGATCGATGGATTATCTCAAGTGTTTGACATCAACACATTTATTCATGCTTGTTATTTTGCACTCTAGTACCTTGATTCCCATTTTCATTATCGATGGGTGATCTCGTGTCTGTTAACGGTATACATCAATGACCAGTAATCAGATGATGGACTACTATGTTCGACCTCGACACCTCTATTCACATAGTAGGACATGTAATCGTAGCGATGTGTGTAGAATACCTTCCATATTGGTGGCATCTCTTATATGCAACCTCCTTGATCGTGCCAGTGTTCATGAGATTTCAGCTCTCATGACTTGATTCCAGTATATATCAGACATTTTCAGCCATTATGGAGAACTTGATCCATTATATATCTTCAGCCTTCATGGAGATCATGATCCTTTGTATATATTCATCATGGAGATTTTGATCTATTTATATTGTATGTGGCGATGACCACATATGTCATATTGTATCATGCCTATTCATGGCCATAGTACTCTTGTGTATCTGGGACTGCTATATCTATTTGTAGTTATGTGCAGAGTTGTATCATTGTATAGTGCTGATTGGATGGTTGGTTCTTCCACTAGGTTCTTCATCACTTCACTTCTGGGATGCACTTATAATGTATTTCATCCATCGTATGACCCCTCTGACCTCACACATTAGGGGGCATCTATTATAGCTGATTTTACCACACATGGTGAATCACACTTTTATGGCCTTCCCTGTCCCTCTGCAAAATCCTTATACCCCATGGACCATTTTTTTACCTTTGATGTTTCCAATATAATCCCTAAAAACATGAAAAAAATTTCATACGCGACTTTTATACCCTTTCTCGTGTATATACGCAGATTTGACCCCTAAACCCACGTACATCAGGATGTGTGCAAAAGGCCAAATTCTTTTGGAGTTTTCCTTGATGTGGATCTAACTCATTTGTCTCCTGGCCTTCCATATTCCTTGATATCACTTGTATTTGACCTTTCATTACCCCATTGAAGAGCTATATAAGGAACCCTTTGGATACATCGAAGGCATGAGGAATTGAGAGCAAGAGAACTATAGTCCATTGTTGGCGGAGCTTATACTTGAGTTTGCATCCCTTTGTCCCTTGGACCAATTTTTTGTTCTTCCCAATCTTTCCTTTCGCTTGTGAGCTTGCTATCGAGAGATGGAGGATTGAAGTAGTGGAGGCCCAAGTGGGGGACTCAGTTTCTCCGATTCGCAGACGTGCCGACAGAGGTTGTATCTATTTTCATCTATGTTTTATATTAATAGAAATATATTTTCCTATCCAAGAATGTGTATTTGAATGAATATTTGATCCATGGATGATTTCAAATGCTTATATGTTATTGATTATATATGCTAGAGTAGAGCTAACACAATTATATATAGCATGCTTGTCTTGTTTATTGAATGTTGAGGAAGCAATTTATCAATTCAAGCTAGAGTTGGAAAGCTCAACAAGGATCTACATCAACCATCCGGAATAAGGTACGAATCGAGATCCTTTAGTGTTAGATATTTGGTTTCTCTTGCATATAGTAAAGGATTGATTTCTGGAGTCAAGCTGTCTGTTGTGGTACCCCAAGCCATAGGAATTTCTCTCTATAACATGAAGCGTTGCGAGCTTAGCTCTGCAATTTTGTCTCCTCGCTTTCTCTTGAATTTATGGTCATGTCAAGCTTCTTTCTCGCAACAATAGTAATCATGACGATAATGGATTCAAGCCCATGACATAAAATTATCAAAAATTTCAAAAAAGAGAAAATAAAAAAACCAAACGAAAGGAATAGAAAATGGGCATACTTACAAGTTCATATCAATTCATGTCGAGCTCAAATGTAGTGTAATTCCTCTATCCTCTGCCGGATTCCGTTCTCTTTATTGAAACAATGAAATGTCTTTACTACGATTATGAAAAAACACTATGTTTTATTCCTATTAATGAGCCACTGTGGGAATTCAATGGGTCACGAATTGATTCAGCTGAGTAAGTCTCACAATAGGTTGAACAAAATTATATAGGGGAAATCTACTCTTGATTCTTCCTATTAATGAGCCACTATGGGGATTCGATAGGTCACGAATCGATTCATATGAGTAAGGCTCACAATAGGTTGAACAACATTATATAGGTGAAAATCTACTCTTGAACCAGATACAAACCATAAATTCAAGGTGAATTTAGTTGTAACCTCGATTTTGAGGAATGATGGAGAGATAAATATTCCAGCAATTGCCATCCCTATAAATTGTGGGACAGCGCATTTTGGAAACCAATTTTCAAGGCTGAAAGGATGCCGAACCCCCAGAATTAAAATTTTCAGTGGGCGAAATCACTTTCTGGCGGCTCCTCTTCATAAATTCTCGTACACTAACCTCTTAATAATATTTTTTTATTAAATAAATTATGGGATAAATGTGTAATACAGAAATTGGCACATTAAAAATTTCAAACCATTAAATTTCAAGTTTTCCATGTGTTTGTGCTAGAAATTGTTTCTAAGGCCAGAGAAACAAGCCAACACACACTCAAGATAAAATTCAATAAAACAGATAAATTTTAGGGTTTCTGCAATGTTTTAATGGTTATAAGCTTTGGGAACAATCAGGGAATACATTCATAAGGAAAGCAATAACTAAATCATAAACAAATGATGATAAAGATGCATAATATATCACACAAGATCCAACAGAAAAACAATGTTGAGGTTCATACATAATAGACAAGCAGTACCAGCAAATACACATTAACCAGCAATGAATATATCTATTAAGAAACTAAACAAGTTCAATAATGAAGCCAACACAGAAAAAACTGAAGGGTAAAAGTCATATATATCATAATTTCATCAGCAAATGCTTATAAGAGTCACCATACTTAGCTCTGAACAAGTCTGAAAATACAAACAGTTTGCAGACCTCCTGTAGCTCCCAAAAATCAGAACCCTGCCGGAAAAAACCCCAAATTTGCAGATATATGGGTTTATCATGAAATACATGTTAATTGATCGACTAAAGTGGTTTAAAATCATGCCCTGAGTTGTCAAGTTCTTCTCCTCGAATGTACAGATGTCCTTCAACAATCAATTTTACTGCAAGCGGCAAAATTAAAGAGCCCTAATTTCCTGTGCAAACTTAATAACCTTTCCTTTGTTCTGCAGCGACACAATCCGGCTTTTCAGCAGTTATGGTTTCCCCATGAACTCCTTCATCTTTGATAGTGCATGCAAACGACAACTCATGTCACATTAGACTGAATTACGTGGCTACCTATCAAACCAAACCGCATTAGGAGTAATGATAGCCACGATTTGCTTCATGACCTGTAAACACTTGGAATCATGATAATTATGGAATTCACACGTAGAAAACAACTCACAACAGGGGATTAGTCATTCATAGTTTGAAATCATGAAAAAATTTTGCTAGAAAACCGGGAAAAATGAAGGCTGCGATATTCTTGTAGCACGCCTTCATTATTTTTTTACCCCAGCGCTACAAGAATATGTTTAGTGCTATTTTCTCGCTGTTTTTCAGCTTTTCGTCATTTTGAATGAAGTTTAAAAGTTGTTCGAACTATGACTATGCAGAACCATACTCAAAAATCTATTTGGGAATCCATTCTTTGATATAATAACCTTTAAAATACCCTATCAAAATGTAAAAGATCAAATATAAAACAAAAATATAAAAGCTAAGTTCAAAAATTGATCTAACAACCAAAAATTTTCCTAAAGGAAGCAAATAATTAAACTTAAAACAAAAAGAGTTACTTTGAAATAAATGAAACTCAAACCAAAAAAAAGGAAGAAACAAAACCAAAATTGAAGAAACAAATTACTGATTTAACATCTGGCTCCAGCTGCGGGATGAAGTCCTCCCTGTGAGGCTTCAAGAACCTGTAGACCAGTGCCTTCTGTCTTCTATCTACCTGTCTGCAAAACTTCCATTGGGCCATGAAGTCTTATTATGATTCACTCACCGGTATGTACAATGATCAGTGAAAATGCTCTTATAAACTGTAGAAATGCTTGAGGAATCGCCCATTAATAGGGCTGGACAATTCCTCACCTTCCAAGGACTGCAAGATAAAAGTATTGTTCTCTAACACTTTTGACACCAGAAAAGGGCTAAACCAAAGATTTTCAAATTTACCATGCTTACCCTTTTGCTCCTTTCTTGCATCCCACCTTAGAACCATATCAGCAACTGAAAAAGTATTTTCTTTACTATTTCTGTCAAATCTGCTTTTTATCTTGGCTCTGTACAGCTGTGCTTTTTCATCCACCTTCTCTCTACTTTGCTGTAACTCTATCATTTCAAAGATTCTCCTCTGCATATCATCTGGATCCTCTTGAGCATTCTGGACAAATTTAATCACTGGAATCCCCAAATGAACAGGGAAAACTGCTTCTGTACCATAAACTAGCTGAAATGGAGAAGTACCAATTGCATGTTTCACTATAATCCTATCTGCCCACAATGCGTACTTCAGCATTGAATCCCAAGACCTTTTGTTATGCTTCAGCAGTTTCTTGATGCTCTGAATAATGTTCTTATTGGAGGATTCAGCTTGACCATTGCCCTGAGGATAATAGGGAGTTGAGTGCTTCAGAATGATGCCATTTTTTTCACAAAAGGCCACCATTGCCTTAGATTTGAATGCCTTCGCATTGTCTGTTACTAATCTCTGTGGACAGCCAAACCGACTCAGGATGTTTTCTTCAATGAATTCAATGATTACCTTATCTGTAGAATTTCTCGTGGGAATGGCTTCCACCCATTTTGTGAAAAAATATGTTGCAGTCAGAATCCAGTGATGATGTCCTGAAGATGCTGGATTTATTTCTCCAATAAAGTCCAGACCCCATTGCTGAAAAGGGGCATTGACTGCAATAGGTTTCAAAGGAAAAGACAATAATTTCTGCTTACCAGCAAATTTCTGACAAGGAATGCAGGCTCTTACCTGCTGGTAAACATCTGTAAACAAGGATGACCAATAATATCCCGCTCGTAAAATTTTGTAAGCTGTTGCTTTCCAATATTTATGCCCTCCACAGGCACCTTCATGGGATTCTGATATCACTTCTCCTATTTCAGATTGGTCCAAACATCTGAGCAAGATACCCCCTGGATCCTTCCAGAACAATTGATCTTCTACCAAACAATACTTAGTAGTTTTGAGTTTCAAAGATCTAGCAACCTTCTTGTCTAAATTCTCAGGACATTGCAGAAATAACAGAAAATGAACAATGTCTGCATACCAGGTAGATGCTGAGTAGAAATCCATGATCTTCTCTTTCTTCAGAGCTGCTTGATCTTCTTCTTGAGCTATTTCTTCAGCCATAACATATAGTCCAAGAGCCTGACAATTTGATTCAGCTAGCATCTTAGCTAAACCCTGTCCCTTGACAAGCTTAGTAGGTTTGATCTCCACATCATACTCCATAATTTTTGCAATCCATTTGCCTCTCTTCCCTTCACTATCAGGCTGTGTTAAAACATATTTCACAGCAGCATTTGGAACAAATGAAATGATTTTTGAATGCAGGACATAAATTCTAAAAAATTTCAAAGCCTTCACCAGAGCATAAGCCTGCTTCTCCAAAATGCTATACTTCAGCTCTGAATCTCTGAGAGTCTTGCTAAAGAAGGCAATAGGCTGTTCCAATCCTTCTTTATTTTTCTGAAGTAAGACTGCTGCAATTGTGTCCTCTGATGCAAATGAAAAAGTAAGAAATTCTTTGGTAAAATCGAGACTTACCAGTGCAGGTGCTTCAGTAAGAGATACCTTGATTTTCTCAAATGCAGCCTTTGCCTCAATAGTCCACTTGACTTCCTGGTCCTTCTTCAGCATGGCTGTGATCTGTTTAATAGTTTCAGCAAAATTTAATATGAACCACTGCAGAAAATTAATTTTGCCAATGAATGATTGAACATCTTTTTTGCTCCTGGGTAAACTGATCTTCAGTATAGCTTTCACTCTTTCAGGATCTATTCGGATGCCATCAGCAGACACAAGATGACCAATTAATTTACCTTCTTGCACAGCAAAATGTGACTTTTTAGGATTTAGGGATAGGCCAAATTTTCTGCATTTTTGGAAGGTCTGCCTTAAATGCTTCAGATGCTCATCATCTGACTGTGAAAAAATAGTAATATCATCCAAATAAATGACCACAAACTTATCTTTTTCTCCAACAAAGGCAATATCCATTGCTCTCTGAAAGGTTGCTCCAGCATTCATCAGGCCAAAGGGCATCTTGTCATACATGAATGTCCCCCAGGGGGTTGTAAAGGTTGTCTTCTCCTTGTCATCAGGGTGCATTGCAATCTGATTGTACCCTGAAAAACCATCCACCATAGAGATCCTCTGAGCTCCAACTACTTGCTGCAATACCTGTTCAATCTTAGGAAGAGGATAGTTGTCTTTTAATGATGATCTATTCAGATTTCTGAAGTCCGCACATAATCTGATTTCCCCATTCTTTTTTCTTACAGGAACCAGATTAGCAACCCATGAAGAGTATCTGAGAGGCACTATTATCTTCGCATCCAGCAGCTTCTTCACTTCCTTTTCAATCACAGGAAACAAAGCTGGATTGATCCTTCTTAGTTTCTGTCGGAAAGGTTTAACATTAGGCTTCAAAGGGACCTTATGCTGAATGATTGTTGTATCATAGGTTCTCAGCTCTTCATAAGACCAGGAAAACACATCTATATGTTCTTTCATAATTTTGATGTATCTATTTCTTTGTTCAGCTGACAAAAATTTGGAAATTTTTACCATTTTTGGATGTTCAGCAGAACCAATATTGCAGTCCACTACATTGTCTTCTGAAGATTGAACCACTGGCTTTGAAGGAGTATCATATTTGGTAAATATTCTTTCTAAAGGTACTAAAAATTTTGGGATGAAGTTACTCTTCAACTCAATAATTTTATGACCTGCTATCTCATGTTCAACAAACTTATTTTCAGCAGATTCATTTTCAGCAAATTCATTTAACTGTTCATCCCCTTCATCTTCTTCTTGATCAATTTGGGCATTAGTGAACTCATCTGTAAGATCAAGAAATTTTTTGATTTCAATGTCATCTTCAAATACCCTCCAGTGCCTCACATTATCCGGTACACATGGTCTGTACCTCACCTCTATGGGATACCTCAGCTGAGTGGTTTTAGGAATTCTGAAGTGTGTGGCATCCAAAGCTAATGAGTCTGTAGTCTCATTATGATTCCTTGGAATATGAGTGATATTAAATGCTACAAAATAGTTTTCAAGCATATCCCATACCTCATTCCGGTACACTTTCAGCAAACCCTGCTTTACTTGATAGTTGTTCTTCACCTACTGAACAACCAATTCGGAGTCGCCAAATGCAGCAATTTGCTAAATGCCTAAGTCTTTAGCAGCTTTCAGTCCCAGTAGCAGAGCTTCATACTCAGTAGTATTATTAGTGGTAACAAACTCCAGCTTATACATGAGTTTCATTGTCTCACCTCTAGGAGAAATGAGTAGGACTCCAACTCCAGCACCCTCTTTGCACGAGGATCCATCAAAGTACAGCTCCCACAGTACATCTTCTTCCTCTCTGTTGTGTTTTATTGGCTGATCTTTTTCCACTTGTAACAGACCAGAATAATTATCCTCATCACTGAAATGTAACATGCATGTACCAAGATCTTTATCAACAGAGTACAGTGGGTGATTAGTGGGGTTTTTATCATCTGTGACTATGTAAGCAAACTGCAACTCTCTGTACAGTCTTCTATTTTCTCCACCAAACACAGGAATAGTGGCATAAGAAAGGTCCATCTGTAAGGTTCCCCCAAACTTCTTAGCCCATGACCTAGACAGAAGTAAGCCAAACTTTGGTGTAATGTCAGCTACTACAACATCCATTATCACACTTTTCATAGGCAACTGAGCTAAGATGACAACCATATCTTTAATTACTCCTAAACATTTCACAGCTCAGGATTCAAAGGCATATAGATCATGGTAGGGTTTGGTGATACTGAGGCCCAGGGCTTCCATTACATCTTTTGGCATCAAATTGTGGGAGGCTCCTGAATCTAAAAGACAATTGTGAATCATTTGGTCATGGACAGTCAAGGTGACATAAAAGGGAGGAGAAGCACCAGCCTCATTTTCAGTCTTTTCAGCCAGAGCTGATCCAATAAAAATTCTTGGGCTTTCTTCTTGCAAATTAACTGTATCTGAAACAGGATGATTACTGGGTACATTCATCACTTTCAGAACTATTTGTTTATATGATGGGTTCTTTATTAACTCAGTCAAAGGTACAGGAATATTTAACTTCCCTAGTTCATTCTCCAAACTGAAATTCTGGACAGATTTGTTTACCTCTTCAATTTTAGCATTCTTCTTTAATTTTTCTGCAGATTGCTACTTTTCTATGACAGGATCAGGTACTTATTTAGAAGGAACCTCTGCAGCAGGAACAACAGCCTTCTTCTTAGGGGCTTGGACCACTTGTTTTGGGCCTGATTTGAGATTTATTGTCTTCTTAGGTCCATTCTGATGGACAGCAGCAGTTACAGTAGTATTTTCCAAGCCTAAATCATCTTCAGTTTCAAACATATCAACATCATAATATTCTAAATTCAGAAAATCTTCTTCATTAACAAAACCTGTAGACAATCCATCTCCAAAGTGGTTCATATCCTGATCAGTCTCAGTCTCTTCAAAGAGCAGTTGTTCATCAACTTCTTCTTCATCAGCTACATTATTTTGAAGAGGTGGGGACACTCTTTGATCTTCATTCTCTCTCCTCTCTCGCTGAATATCATTGTTCCTGCGCTCTCTTGGTATAAATCTGGGAGGAAATTGCCTTCTAAACTGATTCTGGTTATTTGGATTTCTTTCAGCTTCTGGAGCAGGTTTGGCAGAATTCTTTTCAAGATCTAGTTTATTCAGTTTGGCAGTGAGAATCTTTACCAGCTTTTCCATCTCATCTCTCTTGGCTTCAGCAGACTGAGGAGCAGCACTTGTTGAAACAGCTTCCTTCTTTCCTTTTCTTTCATAAAGTTGTTGGGCTGTTTCTTTCTTAAGTCTGTTTGAAGCTAGCAAATTAGACTCTACCTCCAATGCTGCATCTTGCATGTTCAACAGGGTGATAGGTCTTCTTTCTCTCAGCAATAGAGAAAATTCATGGTCAAAGGCATTGACATAGGTAAGTTTAGCTGATGTTTCAGTAGGCTTAATTTCTGCTGGAATCCTACTATACATTTTGTTAAATCTTTTGGAAAAATCAGAAACAGTCTCCTCTTTTTTCCTTCTTAGAGCTCCAAACTCAGTTATATAATAGGTGTGGTCCTTTGTGTCTCCCCATTGCCTCATGAAAATATCACAGAGCTCTTCAATTATAGTGATTGAGTTGGCAGGCAACTCTTTGAACCACTTCCTTACATCCCCATCAAGGCTCTGAACAAATACCCTCATCCATACATCTTTGATCTCAATGTTTTGATTATCAGCATAACTTAGGAAAGCCTCCCAGTGTTCTTCAGCAGTGCTTTCCCCCTGTCCATTGAACCTAGGCATATATTTTTGGTAATCACCTCCAGGCAATGCATGTAAAGGCTGAGGTAAGACTAATGGTGCATACCTGGCTGCAACCATCTGGTCCATCATATTCATGGGAGGGTTTTGGGCTGCCATCTTTGGACTGACTGTCTTTGCAGATGAGGAAGATTGACTAGAACTTGTTTGAAAAGGGTTCTTTCCTACTTTCAGCTGAAAGAGAGGTATTTTACCAGGAGAAGCAGTCTTGGCTTTCAAAAAGGTTTGAGGATTAGTAAAAACTTGAAAAGTGCTCTCAGGGATGGTAGGTTTTATCCAAGGTGAGGCTTCAGCTGAATGTAATAAAACACCCAACTGGTCAAGGTCACAAGAGGCTGGTAAAGATTGAGACCTTCTGAGCTTTCTTGTTGTTTTTAAGATCTGTTCAGGGTCTGAAACCCCTGAATGTAACGGTGAAGTAGGTCTGCTACTGGTTCCCACTCCTCTAGAAGCCAATGTGACAACTTTGGTGAAAAATAGCCTTAAAAATGTTGGTTCAAGTCCACCTCTTAAACCAGGAAAACCAATAAGTATCACAGGGAAGATAAGCTTCAGCTTCGTCCCCGGCAACGGCGCCAAAGATGTTTGTGCCAGAAATTGTTTCTAAGGCCAGAGAAACAAGCCAACACACACTTAAGATAAAATTCAATAAAAAAGATAAATTTTAGGGTTTCTGCAATGTTTTAATGGTTATAAGCTTTGGGAACAATCAGGGAATACATTCATAAGGAAAGCAATAACTAAATCATAAACAAATGATGATAAAGATGCATAATATATCACACAAGATCCAACAGAAAAACAATGTTGAGGTTCATACATAACAGACAAGCAGTACCAGCAAATACACGTTAACCAACAATGAATATATCTATTAAGAAACTAAACAAGTTCAATAATGAATCCAACACAGAAAAAACTGAAGGGTAAAAGTCATATATATCATAATTTCATTAGCAAATGCTTATAAGAGTCACCATACTTAGCTCTGAACAAGTCTGAAAATACAAACAGTCTGCAGACCTCCTGTAGCTCCCAAAAATCAGAACCCTACCGGAAAAAACCCCAAATTTGCAGATATATGGGTTTATCATGAAATACCTATTAATTGATCGACTAAAGTGGTTTAAAATCATGCCATGAGTTGTCAAGTTCTTCTCCTCAAATGTACAGATGTCCTTCAACAATCAATTTTACTGCAAGTGGAGAGATTAAAGAGCCCTAATTTCCTGTGCAAGCTTAATAACCTTGCCTTTGTTCTGCAGCGACACAATCCGGCTTTTTAGCAGTTATGGTTTCCCCACGAACTCCTTCATCTTTGATAGTGCATGCAAACGACAACTCATGTCACATTAGACTAAATTACGTGGCTACCTGTCAAACCAAACCACATTAGGAGTAATGATAGCCACGATTTGCTTCACGACCTGGAAACACTTGGAATCATGATAATTCTGGAATTCACACGTAGCAAACAACTCACAGCAGGGGATTAGTCATTCATCGTTTGAAATCATGACAAATGTTTGCTAGAAAACCGGGAAAAATGAAGGCCGCGATATTCTTGTAGCGCGCCTTCATTATTTTTTTACCCCAGCGCTACAAGAATATGTTTAGTGCTATTTTCTCGTTGTTTTTCAGCTTTTCGTCATTTTGAATGCAGTTTAAAAGTTGTTCGAACTATGACTATGCAGAACCATACTCAAAAGCTATTTGGGAATCCATTCTTTGATATAATGACCTTTAAAATACCCTATCAAAATGTAAAAGATCAAATATAAAACAAAAATATAAAAGCTAAGTTCAAAAATTGATCTAACAACCAAAAAATTTCCTAAAGGAAGCAAATAATTAAACTTAAAACAAAAAGAGTTACTTTGAAATAAATGAAACTCAAACCAAAAAAAAGAAGAAACAAAACCAAAATTGAAGAAACAAATTACTGATTTAACACCATGCTCAGAAGAACCAAGTTTAACAGAATGACTAAAACATACTAGCTTATTACCAAGGAACCCTAAAATCACTTGATCCTTCTTCTAGCCCTGGGAGGAGGAGGAAGTTGTAGAGATTCCCCTGCCTCTACCTCTAACTTTCTCTCTTTCCTCCTGTACAGTTCATCGTTACTGCTATTTCTTTGTTCTTCGAGAGCTACACAACATCCTCCCTAAAAGAATGCAATGTCTTGGAGAACACCTAAGCTTAGGGTTTCCAAGCCTTCCCATCAACGAACATTTCAAAATGTCAGCATTTCCTTCAAACCCTAGACCCCGGTGGTGTATAGGTCAAATTGGACAAAATGAATAAAGTATAGGTTAGTAAGTGGACTGATAATTTTTTTGGAAAATAAAGTTTTATTTCTATATTTCTTATTTAATTCGGGTTGTTTTAAGATTAATTTTTGGAAAATAAAGTTTTATTTCTATATTTTTCTTTAATTTGGGTTGTTTTAAGATGAATTAAATTTCTTAAAATATTTTTCTCAATAAAGTTTTATTTTGATATTGTTTGAAAATTTTAGATGTATTTAAGACGAATTAAACTTCTTCACCTGAGCATTTTTTTGTTAAAATTTGTATGGATTAAATAACACATTTATTTACCAAAAAGAAATCCATTAAATATAAAGTAAAAAGCACTGAAAAGACATTGAAATTATCTATTACTTAACTGATTAATAAAGATTTTTATAATTATATTCATTTTATGTAATATTTATTTATGGAATTTAGGGATTGCAATAAAAAAAACTAATGAATCTCCTCACCCCAAAAAAATATTTCATATCATCTTTTCCTTATCTAATACTTCTTCATAGGAAGTATCATTTTTTTCATTCTTTTCTTTTTCCCACTTTCATCTTTATAGGGCCATGGGTATAATGTGATTTGGATAGAATGGTTAAGTACCTCAGTCTTGGGATAGAGTCTCTTAAGCCTTTTTTCTCCAAAATTATGTTCTCACATGCCTCAACTTCCATCTTAGCAAATGTGAAATTTCTTAGCTTAGGTATTCCTATGTACATAAGGTAGGTAGGGTAAAACGTTTTCCAATCTTTACTAAAAGAAGCATTGAATCCATGTAAAATGGTTTGGTAGGATACTTCCCAATATCCAACCTATCTAGCACATATTTTGGCAATAGATGTGGATATTTCTTGGATTCTTCAATGCATTTCAAAATATATACTTTTGAAAGAGGACAAAGCCTTTGGGGATTTTGAAAATATCATATATTAAATGGACAAGAAAACTATGAAAGTTGCTTGAAATCACTCTTAACTCTAAACTATTTTTGGGGGTTTCAAAATCTCAATATGTTGTAGGATCACAAACTATTAAGGGATATTCAAAATGTTATCATTTAGAAGGCCTTGAGATCTTTGGGACCCTTAAATAGATTGACTTTAAAAAGGATTTGAAAGTGCATTCACACTTAGTCTTCAAAGGGTTGTTCAAAAAAGGTCTTTTCAAAGATCTTTGAAGAATTCACTTATCTCTTGTTTTATACTAGTGTAAAATGCTTCGTTATTATTTGGATGAAATAATCATCCAATTACTACGTTTAGAAATCATAATCTAAATTAATGTGTTGATTCTTGTCTCTATACTCATTACCTAGTGTAATGTCCTTAAAATGTTTGTAAGTTAATATGACTTGGTGGCCAAAAATAACAAGAATTAGTTGGATAATAGCTATTGTGGTTAGTTTCATATATTGGTTGATAATGGTTAGAAGTGATATGAATTCATTGGTTGAGCATTTAAAAATGTTATATATGTATATTGTAGAAGTTGCCATATGCATGTACACATAAATATAACTTGTGCACTTGAAGGAATTGATTAACACAAATGTAAATTACACTATATCAAAATAACCTTTAAATTGGTTTATGTATAAGCTCACCATTAAAACAAATATGATTCACTTAAACATATATATAATCCATGTAGTATTCATGTAGATCTTCAAATGGGATTTCAGTTAGATTATGTTATTCAAAACTACCCTCCAAATAAAAATACTTTTGATTAGCTATACAATAGGAAATGAAAACTACGATGCTGAACTGAGGAAACCTCATATTTTAATTTTGTTGTCATCTTTCGTCATCGAATCATATTTTCTCCACTTTAGTGACATCTCTATATGATGTGCCTAGTTTTGCACCTAGACAATCTAGAACAAGGAGAATTTAATTAATGTAATTTACTTATGATGCTAAAGTGGACACAATTTCCGCCCACTTTAGCATCATCCTGATATAATGCACCTATTTTTGCACCTAGACAACCTAGCATAAGTAATAATACAAATGTAATTGATTTGATGATAATGACATTAGAATGATGTGATTATATGATGATGATGATGACAATGTTGTTGTCATAATGACAATGACAATGATGAATATGATGACGATGATGATAGAGATAATGATGATGAAGACGATGGAAATGATGATGAAGTTGACAATGATGTGATTATATGTTAATGATGATGATGAATATAGTAATGATGATAATGACATTGACGATGATAATGAGAATGACATGAATGATGATGATGATGATGATGAGACTTACAAGAAAGTGTTGGTAAAGGTAAATAAACTCAGTTTCACTACAAGATCCAAGATTAAAGTGTTCTCAATCATAGTTATAAGTTATGCATGCTTAAAATTGTAACCATATACCACTTGTTATGCATGCTTTAAATGGTAACCATATCCCATATGCTTTAAATGATGACGATGATGAACTAGATGACAATGACAGTGATGATGTTTCTGATGATGGCAATTATGGAAATGATGATTATCATCATCATCATCGTCATCGTCATCATCATCATCATCATCATCATTGTAATCATCATCATGATTATCACAATAGTCATCAACATCATCACAATCATCATTCATGTCATCATCATAATAATCGTCATTCATGTCATCACCATCACCATTGTCTTTGTCGTTGTCATCATCATCATCATGATTATCAGCATTATCATCAATTATTCATCATTACCTTTGGCATAAGAAATATCATCTACCCAAAATATGTGATTCGTGGAAAAGGGTCATGGAGGACACATACGTTCTATGCATGAGAAATAGCAACTTTATTTTTTAAGACGGTCAACATCATCATCCTCATTGTATTCATCATCATTGTCATTGTCATCATCACCATCGTCATCATTCATTTCATTTCCCTCATAATTATCATCAATGTCATCATTTTCATCATCATCATCATCACAATTGTCACCATCATCATCATTTTCATCGTTGTCCTCATTATCAACAACATTATGATCATCATCATCATATCCATCGTCAATATCATCATCAATATCCCTATTGTCATCTTCAACATCTGGGTGCCAAAAAGAATGCAACAAAAGTAGGTGCATAATGGGGTTCACCAAAAGTGGATGAAAAAATGGATGCAAACGTGGATGCAAAAAAGGACACAATCATGGAAGCAAATCATGATGTAAAAAGAGACGCAAAAGTGGATGCAACCATGGATGCAAAATTGGACACAAAATTGGATGAGAAAGTGGATGCTACAAAAGTAGATGTAAAACTAGATGTAACACCCAATGGAAAACCCGATGCAAAAGTGGATGCAAAAATGGATGCATAAAGGGATGCAATAACTGATGTAAAATTGGATGCAAAAGTTGAAGAAAATTTGGGTGCAAAAGTAGGAACAAAAATGGGTGTGAATTGGGACGCAACAAAAGTCGATGCAATAGTAGATGCAAAAAAGACGACAACATGGATACAAAATGTGATGCAAAAAATGACAAAAAAATTGGGTGCAAAAGTGGACAAAAAAATGGATGTGAAAGTGAAACAAAACTAGATGCAAAACTAGACTCAAAACAGGATGTAAACTTTGATGGAAAATTTGGCGCACGAGGGGATGCAAAAAAAGAAGTAGAAGTGGATGCAAAAGAGGATGTAATAAAGGATTCAAAAGTGGATGAAAACATGGGTGTAAAAGTGGAGGAAAACATAGACGCAAAAGGGGGCATAACAAGAGAAGATGCACAAACTAGGTGCAAAATTGGGTGTAAAGCTAGACGCAAAATTTGGTGCAAAATCTAGTACAAAACTTGGAACAATACAAGGTGAAAAAATTGACATAAATTACACCAAAATTAGTGCCATATTTCAAAAAATGATGCAACAAACGTCTAAAATAGCGCCAACACGTGAAATTGCACCATTTTGTCCAAAAAATGAAGAAAAATACATTGAAAGATGGTCTATATGCAAAAAAGGAAGAAAAAAGAGATGTTAATCACAAGGTTTTGTTGTAGTGAGATAAAAATAATAAAAATCAAAATTTGAGTCAAAGGAGGCCCCACTTGAGTCATGGAAACCCTATATCTAAGGGTTAAGTTTCATTGTGACATGTATCTATCTTTTAACCATTGTTTTGAAGAGGCACCCTTGCTTATGATTGGTGGATGGCTTGCAAAGTCAACAAACCTAGATCTAAGGGTGGAGGAGAGCTAGAGTTTAGATCTATTTTTTGGACCCTTGATTTGGGAGTGGGTTTGGGATCTTTTCAACTATAAAAGAGAGGTCCCTCCTCTCATTTTATCATCATTATTTGGAGCATGGTTATGCTGGAAAAATACTCTCTCTTCTCTATTCTTCTCTCTCAAGTTTTATTTGGCTATTTTAATGTTGCTGCCCTATTGGGCTTTATAATACATCAATCTTTAGAGGATACATTTGTTGGTGCACCCATTTTGTGGCTTGAAGAGTGAGGTAATTGTTTATGGTTGGTTATTGTTGCATTATTTATCATAGAAGATCTCCACAAAGTTTTTTGTTGAGATACTTGTAGGTAGAAGTTTTTCTATTTTCACTTGTGATTAACATTGTAATATTTTGCAATGTTTTTTGCATGATTTATGGTGTTCCCATCTCTATGTGTGAGTTTTTCAACTTTAGCTAAACACTTTGCAAACATCCAAGCTTGGAGAAGTTCCCCCTCCAAGGCCCTAATCTCTAATCTTGTTTTCTATTTTAGAAACTAGTATTTTTGTTATGGGTGAAAACGCGAAGTTGGGTAACATTTCCATGAGAATCGGGTGCCTGAGAAACATAGCAAAAGTTACTCGGCTGAATAACTATATTTATTCGACCGAATAATGTTTAACGGTGGACTGTTTAAATTAATGGAGACATCGAAAAAAAATTTGCGTTTGGGTTTTTGACCGAACAACCTTTGTTCTAAATAATGGTTCTGAAACAAAAAAGTATAATTCGGCCGAATAACCTTTGAGACCTAAAACTTGCACAGTTTTTAGATTTCTCCATTTTCGAAAGGTAAAATGGATGTCTTACACTACAAATCGATTGTCGAACTTGATACCACATGTTTCATCATTGGATCTACTTTCCGCAGGTATATATTTTGTTGTGTATAGGTGAGATCCGATATTTTTAATTTTTTTGTTTCTTAACATGTGTCGAGTTTCATTTCATCATTTTCAAAATACAGTGAAATGAAAAATATCTAACTTTAAAAATACACCACCAAAAAAATTGAAACAAATATGGTGTCGTTAATTGGAGTGTCTACTTCAAAAGGGTATTCATATATTTTTAAGTTTTATAGTCAATTAAGAGAAAAGTGTCGCAACCAAAAACATGTTGAAATTCGACAAGGTTTCCCCATTGATCGAATTCAAAAAAATATTATAATAAGTATATTGATCTGTTGGTTACAAACTTATAGTCATCCTTTATTATATTGTGTTTATATTGTCGTATCATATTTTGTTTTTGTAAAACACATGTTTAATAATGATTTTAGGGGCGCAACCAAACATGACTATTTTTTAGTCCTTTCATTTTATAAGGACACACTATCAAACATTTGCCAAAATGACATATCAAAGCTCAATAACAAAATTGAAAAAATTATGAATAGAAAGCTAATATAATTCTCTAAAAGTTTTGTTTTTACTTAAAAGTGAAATTCTAAACAAAAATATCACTTTTGTTCACCCAAAGTTGAAAAACATGAAAAAAAACAGATTTATTTTCTCATAAGACCCCCCAAAATAGACACCCATCTTCATGGATTCACCTTTATTGTTTAGTAGAAAAATCTAATTTTCTTTAATAGATCCATGTTATATTTTTATTAAATATTTTAGATCTGATTTCTTATTGTGTTTTAGGTCACTGGAAATGCAATTTTCAGTCCTCTAATATTCAATTTTCTGATATTTTAAAACCCGGTTTTTTACTATAAAATTATTGTATTTTTATACTAACATTTTCTAAATTCCTTTTGAGTTTGCTGTCATTTTTCAGCAATCTTTGCTTTCTGGTTTTTAGTAGGTTTTGCCCAAATTGTCCCATAAATACGTCAACCTTCAACCGGTTCCAAAAGGAGTTCAAACCCTCACCTTTCTCTCTTTTTTTCTCTGATATTTGTAAACCCCAAAGAGAAGTTCTCTTGGGGTATTCTCCAAAAGTTTATAAAGAATTTGTAATCTATATGTAAATATATTAGGAAGTAGAGTAGGAAAGTAGACCACTAGTTGTTGATTTTCCATTTTAAATAGATCTATATTTTTTAGTTTTACCCACCTTCTCCTTTAGGGAGATTGTTGTGCGGTTAGTATACTTGGCTTAGCTTAGCTTATTTTTTAAGAATTTCTTTTTCAGGAAATAATCTAAATTAGTTTTGCTTTATGTTCTATAGTTTAGTTTCTCCAAGTACCTCAAGGTACACGTACCATGCCCTATGACACAAAGCTCGGTTTGAGGCTTGTGGGTTATTTTATTTCTGTAATTTACTTCCTGTCATTTAATTTTGCAATGAGTAATATACAACCTAGCATCTGTCCATGTATCTCTTTCCCTCCATTATCTCCCTTTAGGGAACTCAGATCAAGGGTATAAAAAGTGGAGGGGTTTAGGGGCTCTATTTTTTTTTTCTTTTGCAAAGTGGTGGAACCCCTTGACTAGCAGGGTTTCCATTGGCTAAGTAACCATGAACTAGGGGAATCTAATCTGTCAAAATCACCCAGGAATCACACTCATCCTGGACCACACCAACCCTTAACATGGTTGGATTTTTTTGTATCCGACGGGATTAGAACCAGTGACCTTTCAACTTAGGGGGCGTCTTAACCATACCCCGCCACCAACTATTCTACATCTTGCGGATGGGTTTAGGGGCTCTATTTTAATAGGCATCCATATTTCTATTTTCCTAGTTTATTAAAATCAGTGACCTCAGAATCTAGTTGGAGTAGAAGAACCTCGGGGTCTCTAGGAGTTCTACATCCTCCTTGCTGAGAACCAGGGCATTGTGGTTTGACTTAAGAGCTACATGTGGACTTGTTTCCACTATTTTGAGTGCACCAACATTCCCTTTTTGACTTGAGAAATACTAGAATGGGGTAGTCACACCACCGAATCTAAGACTTAATCAAAGACTTCAACTTTAATAAAATTTATTAAAACGAACCAAGAGAAATTCTAAAATGTCTTACCCACATTTTTGTTTATGTATTAGCTTCAAAGTCCTCTCCTTCCAAGGATTTCATTTTACGAGTACATCTTGCAAGCATCTCAATTTCATTTCAGTACCTTGCACTTTCAAGTATAATATATTTAAAGTACTATGGCACGCTTGAGTAAAACATTGTTTAATCTTGTAACTTGAAAGCAATCTGTCGTTTGATATTTGGCATAATAACTTGTTCATCCAGTCTTTATCTTGTTTCCTTTCAGGTATCATTGTATATTTATTTAACCATTCTTTAACACTTGTTCATATTGTGTAATTCATTTACATTGTTCATATTGTTAATATTGTAGATCTTGCTTAGCTTAGAAAATTGTGGATAATCATTCTTAATTATTTTGTAAGTTTGTAACTTGTAATCTTTTGAATCCATTTAATCTAGGAACTGATCGTGTAACCTTGTAACCTTTCAAATAAAATCCCTTTAACTAAATTGTTAAGAAGCCTTCCTATGGGGACTACCCCCCTTGGCTCACTACAACAAAACCCTATGATTACCGTCTCTTTTAGCTTCCTTTTTAGCATCCACTATCACTTTTAGTGTATTTTTCATCATTTTTTGGACAAAGTGGACGCTTTTCCATGAGATGGTGCTTTTAATGGTGTTATTTTCATCCCTTTTTAATCGTTGGCACTATTTTGGACATTAGTTAGCATCCCAATTAACGTCCCAATCAGCGCTCCAATTTGCGTCCCAATTAGCGCCCCAATTAGCATCCCAATTAGTGTCCCTTTTTAAAAGTTAGTGCTATTTTGGATGCTAATTAGCATCTCAATTAACGTCCCAATTAGAGTCCCAATTAGCATCACAATTAGAATCCCAATTAACACCCCAATTAGAGTCCAAAAAATTATGATAACTCCCTATAGGAGATAGCTCCTTTTGTGAGAAGGAAGTGTGACGTTAGAAACCTAGCTACCATATAGGAGAGTTTGAAAAAAAAAAAGTACACGATCAAGCATGGTTGAGGAATCCAATGCTATAGAATTTGCAACTACAATAGGTCATCCTGATGAGAATATATTTTTGTGTTGGATCATTGGTGTCTTAACATACTTTTGAAGCTATAAGATGAGATTTTATAAATGGGGATATTCATGAGAGTAATATAGAGGCTAACAATACATAAATTGTTTGGTATTCTAAGGGTTTTTAATGGCCATAACTATGGTGGTTGCAAAAATAATTTTAAACAATATAAAATATGAGTGGAGTCATTCTTCAACATAGAGTAGAGATTTTCCTCAATGCAAGTGATTACAACCCCCCCATATAGTAAACCCATGACAAAATTCAAAGTCGATAGGTGGTAGACATGCATGTGGGAAGATGGAATTGAAAACATGGTGGTACACCAACAATGAATGATATTTAAATGCAAGTGCATGTGAAAGGGATCTCAATGAGACTCCTTGCATTGATGTTTCACATGGCATGCATCCTACAAATTAATGGCGAGGTTTCTCCCCACGTGTGAAAGCATGAGAATGATATAGAAACCTTGGAAAATATTCCTACATGGTATTGTTTCTTAATTGTGTAGGCATGAGAAGAGGATTTTAACATGATTCTTGGTATAGCTCTTGGCTTATCTTACTAGTTGTGAATTTTTTCTCCATGGAGGAACGTAGCAAGAAATGAGCTCACTAAAAGATTGGAAGAATGCAATAGAGAGGGCATAGGTACTAGCGGTGACTGATATTTGTCTTATTATGAAACCCCTATTGGAAAAAATGAAGGGCACGGCATAAGTAGTTTTAATGTGGGCCATGGTTTTTTTTGTGGTGAAGTTATGCCTACAATGGTGGATGATTGGAGCCATATGGTTCATATGGCATGGGTACAGGTTCGAAACCCCTAACAACATTTGATGATCACGGGAATTTGGAAAATATTACCAAGGCTTCTCGAAAGGATGGAACACAATTTGGATGAGACGATGTGCATAAATTCAGGGTGAACATACTCCCAGATTCAAGTTCTCATACTACCTTGGATGTGCTATAGTACCAGGTCACAATAATTCCTTGCTTTTGTTTTTTAAATTATTGTTCTTGAGTGGATTTATTTTATATTTGCAACTTCTTATGTTGTTCATTGTAAGTTGTATTAGAGATTCAAATTTCAAACATAATCACTTGCAACACGCATCAAACACTTTATAATGAATAGGTAAACTAACATGAATCTTGGATATAGAGTACAAAATTAACACCCCAAAAATACACAAGATGTTACTTGGCCCAAACAAGGTATTTCTTGCATGATATCATTTCTTAGAATTTCCCATAAACCGTTTGTTGAGAGAAGATCTTATTGGCTATGTTCAATGTTTTCCCTCTTTGTAGAGGATTTCCTTTAATGTTGTATTAAATTCATTGGTTTCCAATTGGGATTATGTTCCAAAATCAAAGCATTAATGCAAGGGTTGTTTCATTTATTTTCTTTTTTATATCTTACTTCACTCTGATTCCCCACCTAGTCCCTTTGAGAAAGAGAGAAGGGTAGTTAGTTGAACTCCCTTGAAGTGCTTTACAAAGGATGTTGGAGATTACTATCCTACAAATATCCAAGGGGTATTTGGGTAGTGTCACTTGAGGTTAAACAACCTTGCCCTATTGGGAATGACTAGTGTCATGATTTAGCTTAAATTTCTCAATATTTTTAGCCAGGGGGTGTTCTTTTAACTTCTCACTCTCAATGACATGATGATGTAGCTCCATTTCTATCCACCATGTTGGCTATTGATCATTTTTTATGTTTTTTTTTATCAAATCCTTCAAGTGGGAATCCTTAAAAGTCCACTTGTGACAAAAAATAGCCAAGTGACTATTCCCAACATAGGGTCTACACTTGAAATACACTTTCTCATAGTCCAACTTTTGGGACCAGATCTTACCTTCCAAATTCCAAATAATTTTCTTTAGAAGACCAAAACTCAGATCCACCTCAACACAAATCCTTGTATAGGCAGTTTTAAGGCTTAAAATGGTTTATGAGGAGATTGAAATAAACTTTCACAAACACTCCTCAATAGTATCATGGGATTTTGTTTTCTAGAAAAGTAGAGAAAGGTTCAAAATCCTCTCCCAAACTAGGAGATACAACTTTAAGGATTTAAACAATATTTGATAATCCTCTACATATTTTCATAGGAACTCGTCAATAGAACTATCGAGGGAGTTTGCATTAATGAAATGTAATGGGAGGATTGTAATCCTCACCCACATTTGGAGAGAAGATAAAACCTTTATCTAGGGATCAAAGGATTCATGCTAAGGACACAAAAACAATCTATTGATCCCCTAGATCCGAGGGCTATTGTCTAGTTTCTTTTTTCTATGAAGAAATTTTAAAAATCCTTGATGAAGAATACTTTGGTACATGGATGGATGAAGGAATTGATAAAAAAAACATCTTTAGGGATCTTGAGATCCAAGAATGATGATTGATCTACTTTGGCTAAAAATTATTGAAGCAACAAATTAGTTCATGGGAGCTGAAATGGTCTTTCTTAGGATTGACCACTAGAGGGTTGAGATTGGTGGTTGGAGCCTTGAGATCACATTATATGCTTGTTAGAAGCCAGAAAAAACCCCTTCATTTTTCATTTGAGATAAAGGGGGATCAGCTCTCTTTTATGATTTATCTTTAAAAAATTATAAAAGAGTGCCTTCAGAATCTTCGATTCTGAAGGTACTCTCAATTGTAGAAGAGTCAAGTGACATATTAGAAGCTTATGAAAACATTTTCATGAACTTGATAATTAGCAGCTGTTAGTTTCATAAATATTTATATAATCAATCCTAACATTAATTAATCTATCTGATTATATATGTTAGGGATAGTATGCTAATTGGGGTTTAACGAAAACACATTTTGAATTCGTTTGAGGTTGGTTATTGATAAGATATTATAAGTTCTTAAAATCTATAGAACTAAAGGTGAATGATTAAATTAAAATTCTTATTAAACCTAAAAGTTCACATCCCATATGTAACTTAATATCATATCATTATTTTGTAAAACTTATGTATATATAGCTAGTGAAAAAGCAAATAAATGAGTATCATTATGAAATCTTCATATATCATAGTTTTATAGCTTTGTATCCTATCAAAATTCGATTTGGGATATTAATGGATGGGATTTTGTAAAGTTGTAAAACTATATTTCAAAATGATACTTTATGTATATGCATAGCCTAAGTGTTGAATCGGATCATTAGTTAGTTGTATTGCAAAAACATTAGGATTTACTGTTTTGACACTATGTCGTCATGTCAATAAATGCTACCACCTTTCACGTATAATCTGGAGGAGATCATCAATTAACCATTTTTATAAGGATACATGACCCATATGTCAAATAATTAACACCTGTTACTTGGATTGCTGCGTTGGCATGAAGATTTGGCTAACACCTTTCGTTTTAATTGACAGCTGTGAATGTATTAATGAATCGTATCAGCAGGATTTAATGTTGTATATGATTGATAACCATTCCATTTCGTAATGCTGTACGAGCTCATCATGCCAAACTGTGTGTAATCAATGTCTCAATTTACGATTCATGAATCGAATGATCCCTGATAGGTAGAATTGGTTAATATTTACAGTTAGTCGTGGTTAGTCATGCATTTGTCATAGCAGAACACTAGCTGTAGTATTCATCATCTCTAAATCCAGTTAAAATGGCCAAACTTAGAGCCCTCATCTCTGTCAGGTATGAAGCATGTGAGGATTTGACATATCACATCATGTCTTACACCTGGGTTCCTATCCCTTCCCTCTTCACGACTCCATTCATTTCATTTCGTAATCAGGATAGCAGTGAGGAAGCCATGGCTCCGCTCAGTCGTTTTGAAATATCAAGGTCAAAGTTTGTCGAAGCTGATGAGAAAGTTTCCCTGCTAGTTGAAAATATTGGATGGGGGCAGTTCTTCAGGAGCTTTAGTGGCCATAACACAGAGGTGACTAAACAGTTTGCTCTGAGCTTGAAAGAAAACGTGGCACAAATTGGGAATTTCAAATTTATCATTGACGAAGACAAAATTGCAGAGGCCACAAAGCTCCCACAAACTAGAGAGCGATGGTTTAAAGGTGGGCAAGTGAATAAAAAGAAATGTCAGTCCTTGCTGTTGCCTTTGCCGGCTAGTGCAAAACTTAAGATTGGGGTTCCGGTCAGGTTCCTGAAGCCACAATGGAGAGCCTTCTACGAGATATTGGTTAGGTACGTATCGTGCAATGGACGATTTTCTCACCTACATTATTATCACCTACGACTAATGTTAGCATTAAAAGGCTGTAAACTTAATCTGCCATTTTACTTATGGCAAAGTCTGAAAAAAATGTCGCATTCGGTTCAAAGTTTCGATAATCCTGATAGAAGTCTATTTCATCATGGTTTAGTCAAAATTATAATACAACATCAACTATCTCTTAATGGTAAATCGTGGGATGAGTTTTTGACTGAATGTCAATTAGGGCCAACTCAATATTGGCCAAACCCTTCCCCAAAGACCTGTAGGAAACGAAAGGCTACTGTAAAATATGAAGTTAGTAATGTTCATGAGGCTGAATCTAAGGATAAAGAGCTTCAGGAATCCAATCCACCCATAAATACTGGCATCAGTGATGATGGGGTAGGGAACGTAGCTCCCTGTGACTCTGAAATAACCTTGAAACAATCTCCATCTGACAAACGCTGTAGTACACCTGCAAAGACAGGGGACGGGTTAACCAAAAATGAAGATGTTAACATTGTTGATTATAAAAACCTCTCTGAGCTTAATACTCCTCGAAATCATGCCGATGAGTCAATGCATAAACTAGAACAACTAGCGCAGGTATGCTGTGACAGAGGGGGTTTTGAATCAAAAAATCTTGTATTTGTTCGCACGAGGAGGATTACTGAAGCATGAATAATGTACCTACAGCCTCTGTTCCTATGACTACTCAATAGAGTACTCAACCAGTGATTGTTCATCTCAAGGATGACATTCCATCGTCGGTTCCTGAAATTATTCATAAAGATGAACCTACTCTTATAAAGGATAATAGTGCAAAATTGGCTAAAGACATTACAGAGTCTGGTAAGGCAGAGGTTTCTCCATCGTGCATGGATGCCTATGGTTCAGGCCCCGAGCCATCTTTTATAAGTTTTCCATCACCTAGTCAAAACATAGATAATCTTGATTCTTCACAGGCAGTTGATTCGTGTCATGACAAGGAGGAAGAAACTCTCCAACAAGTCTTGGACAGAGTATACGAGGCTAAGATTATAGAACTGAAAAATGAACTTAAACAGAGTCAAGCTAATGCAGTTTTGATAGAGGTGGAAAATAAGATGTTCAGAGAAGAATTATTAAACTGGATTAACAGGTGGAAGGAATTGAACATAAAAAATAACCAATATAAAAAGGCGAAAAAATCAATGATAGGTACAAATCAACATTTACTTGAACAAGTAGAAAAGCAAAAGCTAGTGATCATCAGGCTTAAAGCCAAACTAGCCGAAGCCAGAAGAGTGGTCGATCTACAAAATAGAGCCTAATGATTATTTCCATTTTCAGTTATGTGGTTTGTCTCGCTGTCAACAGGTAATAAAAGCTTCTTTGTGCATGCCTGTAAAATCGTAGATTTCACAGGCACACATATAAATTATGGTTTCTTTTGTTATTTCTGTCATAATTGGTTTTTAATAAGATGCTTTTGTTTGTTTAAAACAGGTGGGCATGTCATTGCTATCCTCTACAGTTTCAGGATGTTTCTAATTTTCTGGATTTCAGTTGGAAGATGTGGATGTGTATTGAAGACTGGAATTTCGACATAGCCACGAATTTGCCAGTTCCTTTAAACCAGCAAATGTTTTAGGCTAGTTGTTTTTTATCTTCTAGTGACAAGTGTCTATTGAAGAGAGTCGATGCTCTTTGATAGTGATAGGACTCCTATAATATTGCATGCATCATTTATGGAAAAACTGAATCAAAATATTAGTAGTATTATATAAGCTAGTAATTTTTATGAGATAGGGATGGAGTGACTGAAGAGAAACATATTTGAAATATTATTTGGATACTAGTTTTGTTCCTAGTTGAAGTTTTATCTTTGGAAGTGGAATGTGACTGGAAAACTTCAAGTTGATATTGTGATCGGTATTATTTTGAATACTCTTTATATTGCAGTATATGATCTTCTATTTTTAACATTGATGCAGTATACTTGGTTATGCTTGTGTTTATTAATCAGTATTACACTTTGTCAACACAATATTATATTTGAATTAGTATGTTATTGTAACTAAATTTTTCAGTATTTCTACTAAAAGTTCAAGATATGATGATATATATATACTTATGTATGTTTGATATCATTTGTATTGTTGCGATGATTTCATACTGAACATTATCTCTTATTCAAATATCTAATGTTGGATATTAATTGTTAATTAATTAGACATTTCAGAAAATTCGAAGTAAATTATTTATTTCAATTTCTCTATCAAGTTATTTTATAACAGAATGATTTAATGTGGATGGTTTGAATATTTTCGTTTAGATCTTACTCCTTGTCTTTCTGTTCATCCTATATTAATTAATAATTAATATAAATACTCGAATTGCTCTCAGCTGAGATAGGACAAATAGGATAGTTTAGATAGTTCAGATTAATATTATTTTAGTATAGTTTGCATTTGACAGTTGTTAAATAGAATTTGTTTTTTTTTTAGAATAATTTTAATAGTCTTTATGTTCAGAAAATTAAATATAAAAATCTTCAAAAATCGAAGACTTTCCTTAAGAAAGCAATTGTAGGATAACTTTGGTAGTTGAAATTAATTTTAGGGTTTATTTAGATAGAAATAACATTAGGATAGATTTTTACTGAATTTTAGTTTCTCCTTAAGAGACAAATTCAATTGGTAGTAGGACCATAACCTGTGATATTTTGCTATTCCAAACACACCGGAAGCTGCTTTAAGCTGATTGTGTGGGCATAATCTCCTTGTTGGCCTAGGTCAGAAAATCAGGCCAACAATGCTATAAACCTACAATAGTAAGGAAGATTAATGGATTTTTACAACATTGTCTCTAAACATGGGATGATCCCTCTCATTTCAAGAAGAGGTTCTTCAGACACTTGGCTTCATCAAAGCCTCCATGATACTAGCTAGGTTTCCCCATTCCAAGGGTTGGGAAACATACACATGTTGAGAGGAACCTAGGACAATGATATGATATTGTAGAGCCCATCCCTTTATGGGAGGAAAGTGATGCAAAAAATGATCCTCCCCCCAAAGGGTTACAAGAGAACCCTAAAGGTGCATGAATGAGGTCATGATGTAATAAGTAGCGTTGAAACATGTGAATATATAGTATTATGAGAAGATTAGTAGAAAGTTCCATGCCTTCAAGTTCAACATTCAAGCTGCCCAAGATTATAGAAATGAGTGGGAGGAGACGGATTGGGAGGTGAAGGTCTCTGTGAGTAAGAAATTGAAAAATATTGAAGCCACAATTGATCACTACAACTAGGAAATCATCAAGTGGGCCCACTACACGTGTCTCAAAGCTTACCTATCATATAACATTTCAAGAAAGGCGTGGGTTCAAAATATCCTAGGGTAATACCTCACAACAATATAAACAAGGAATGATCATGCGCATATGTTGATGGTTCTTCTCAATCTACCCATTTGATAGTCACGTATGTGGCGATTCTCAAGCTACCCCCCATTTTACATATTTTTTCCTTTTTTAATTTCATCACATCGTATTTTTTCCCTTCTCATGTTTGATTGTCTCCTGTTGAATTACCCAATTTTTTTTTCCGTCATGGCATGATCAGGATCATATTTTAGCGGAGGTAAAATAGGTGCATCACAGTTGTTGTTTCCCTCACAAGTTGTGTGATGAGGTTTGCTTCTTTCCATACCTTGTAGGATTGTTGTGTTTTCTTATTTCTGTGGCATGAAACATGAAACTATTTTCTCTCAAGTGCCTCTAGCTCTCAGCTTAGAGATGCAACAACCCTTTTTTTCTCCATTTAAAGATTCACCTATCATTTCTGTTGTCTTGCGAGCTTGAGACAGTTCTTCTTTCAAATGGACAATTTCAACGTTGTGCACTCAAAATCATTGAAGAATTGTGAATATGATTTGGATCTAAACAACAAATACTATGAAATATGTTATGAGAAAACATAACTACAAGAGAGTAGCTCAACTCAGCATCACCGAGAAAGTCACATGTGCAAGAAACATAGTGACGACCTCTTCAATGCCTTCATCATTTGTTCATTAATTGTTTGCAACACTTGTTCATAATTTGTATCAATAGAATAGAGAGTTTTTTATGGTGAATGAATGAATGGAAATTATTCTCAGTTTGGACGCATTCGCAAGTTCTATTCATGGAAAATCTAAGTGGATTTGGGTATTGACTCGTAAATTTAAGCAGATCACTCCACCTAGGATGACCTATAGCAAAAGTTTCCCTTTGGTGATCATTTTAAGGAAGATCACTGGGATATAATAGAGGAAACACCTTAAATTGGTATCCAATAAATCAAATAGGAGTCTGACAGGGGTTGCTTACAACAATCATAGTTTTTTTTAAAAATTTTGTAGCTTATTGTTATGCCATTTATGAAAATGAATTCTGTGCATTATGAGAGAGATGACATCACTTGCTTGGACCCTGTTGAATAATTACAACTGTGCATAGAGTTAATTCCTCAAAAGGAAAAATGATGAACTTGACCAAAGAGAGAAGTGAAACTTACAGAAAACAGTGGTGTTGTTTCTCCCAGCCATCGATCAATTTGGTTTAGCTATTGATGCTTCACATGGAATTACACCAGCACATTCGAGATCCCTTTAGAGTAAATTTCTTCTTTGAAAAAAAGAGTGGGGGTTTTCACAAATATGACATCAATGGAAGATATTTGCCAAGTTTTGAATATGAAGGAAGGCTAGATGAATATCGTGGAGTTGTGAAAGGTTTGGTTGTATCTATCAAACTGTTTGTGGGAGCCCTTAGTTAAACAAGAACATATGGATGTTGAACATTGATAGTGCCATTTTTTACTCATGGAGAAAGTCCTAGGTTGAAGGTGGTTTGCTTGAAGAAATTTGCGCTTAAACTTTAAATCTAATAGGTTTTTCATTTCATTAGGTTCATTCTCTCTTGTAACATCGCATTTGGGGCATTGTTTATATATGCATGTTTCATAATATAGTAACATGGTAGAATGACATGGATGATAAAGATGACGACAAAGATGATAGAACAATGATGATGATTACAATGAAATAATCCTTAACAATTTCTTTGAGGACTCATGGTTATACTCGAGGTTCCATAATACTACATGGACCATTTAGATTAACAATTTAGCCTATGCCTAGGATGTGGGTATCATTTTGAGGTTTGGAATAGCATGAATGTGTATTTGATACTGGGCCATTTTTTGAGACACAAATCATTCACTTTGACCCCAACAATTTCTTATCAGGCTCACAGGCCATGATTTTATTGATGATGACCATAACAATGATGATGTCGATGATGAATATAGTAATCATCACAATCATGATTGAAATGATGACAATGATGAATATAATAATCATCATGACCATGATGGTAATGTTGATGATCATCATCGTCGTCGTCGTCGTCATTGCCATCGACAACATAATTGCTATCATTGTCATCTAGTTTATCATCGTCATCATTGTCATTTAGGTCATCATAATCGTCGCCATTTAAATCATATTGGATATGGTTACCATTTAGGTGCCAAACTAGGTGCACTTAGCACTTAAAGTATCATCCCAAATCATCAATTAAACTATCCTTATGCTACGTTGTCTAGGTGCAAAAGGAGGCACATCCTATCACGATGATGATAAAGTAGACATAAATTGTGTCCACTTTAGCATCCCAAGACAATTAAATTTATATTCTCCTTATGCTAGGTTGTCTAAGTGTAGAACTAGGTGCATTATATCGGGATGGCATTAAAGTGGATGAAAATTGTGTCCACTTTAACATCCCAAATCACTTACATTTAATTTTTCCTTGTGATAATTTGTCTAGGTGAAAAACTAGGTGCATCATATAGGGATGATGCTAAAGTGTACTCAAATTGCATCCATTTTAGCATCCCAAATCATTTACATTTAAATTATTCTTGTGACAGTTTGTCTAGGTGCATTTTGCATCCACTTTAGTGCCAATTGTAGGGTCAATTTCAAAATATTAACCCAAAAAAGCATGCTCGACCGTCAGGGTTAAAAGTAACTATGAGATTTATAACTTTCCTAACCAAATCCTAGTGAAAGGAGATGCCATATGTTTATTTTTTACCTTGAAATCTTATCTTGTTTCGGATCTAGAAGTTCAACAATGACTAAACATAATAGCTTTGAAAATGAAAAAACATATGTAATCATTGAAAATTGTGTTGAAGAAGACAATACATAAAAGTGGATTCTAATGTAGACAAAAAGATGAATGAAACCATTGAAGAAACCAAAGTTGTACATGAAGAGAGATCAATATTATGGTGTAGAATTATAATGCTTTGTAAGAGTGAAGAATCAAAGATGGATATAATAAGAAGTTGCACAAAAGGATCATGTAAATCTTATAAGAACTACATTACCATAAAAGGAAATTTTAATGAATGTTGCATTACTATGATGTGCACAAATAAAGCATGAACTTTTGAAGAATCCAAAGGAAAATAAAAACACAAATAAAGCATGAACTTTTGAAGAATCCAAAGGAAAATAAAAATTGCATATGCAAACAAAGGTTGATTCAATAAATTTACTTCAAGACTAGAAGATGTTATGATGAAGGTGGGTGCTTAAAATTATAATTTTTAATATGGCATAATGAAAAACTACAAAAAACCAAAACTCTGTTTCAAAATTCCCTTCTCACGCTTTTCCTCTTCTCTTCTCTGGTTCTGCAACTAAAGAAAAAATCCATGTATATTCAGGATTTCCTCCTTACTTATCGTGTTCTGCAACTACAGGAAAAATCCATGCATATTTGAAGTAATATTTGATTCAAGAAACTGTATTCACCAAAAAAATCACTTCAAACCTCTTGATTCATAGTAAATGGCAATGAGAAGGAAATATCTCGCTTTTTATTGGAGACAAGAACCGGGAGAAGAATAGAGGTAAGGATACCAAACGAATACTCAATATAATAATAACCATGAAATATCTTTTTATTTTCAATGAAACTAAATGCTAGTATATGATAACATCTGGGGATTCTTGCATTGCAGACGAAAGGGATGTCACCAAATATGGAGGCCTCAAGGTGCAGTGGGAAAAGGGCAAAGGGATTCAGTGGAACGTTTTCTTCTTCTTCTACATGTGTTTTAGAGTTTCTTATTTTTAAGGTGTTTTATTGCCGTATGCATTTTTGCAAAAATCTATGTTGTTGTTTCCTGAAAAAATAATTTTGATTGTGGGTTCAAGCATGCACCCAGATTAGCCACTAATGGATTTTTTATTGTCATAGTATTTTTGCTTATGATTTCACTCACTCTGCTTGTTCTGACTGCCCACCACCATTAAAACTGATTCTTGTTCCATTCTTGTTTTCATTTTCATTCCCCTTGATGATTCCCAAAAAAAATCTAGCCCAATTTCTTATTCTGTCCTCATTTCTATTTGTGTTTCCTATTTCTGCTAACAAAGATGGATGCAAATGATGCATTGGGAACTTTCTTGGGGTTCTAAGTGCCTTTGTATGTGCACCCAAATCAGGCTCTGTTGTTGGAGTAATTGTGAACAATGCACACCATCTCCCTTAACATCTACCCTCTCATGGATATTAGTCTTGTGTGAATGTGACCAATGCACACCTTCACTTACCCCTACCCTCATGCATTCACAACGACGGACTCTGGACAAGCCCTCACAAGTGAGATTCAAGCAGTCTCATTCACTGATGTGATATTTAAACACTCTAAAGTGTCTGTAGGAAGCAGGAACACCCTACAAAAACTAGAAGGTTGTAAGTGAAACCCTCTAGCCCCACCCTCTAGATCCATTTCTGGGATTTGATTATTGGCACTTAATTGCATTTGGCCAAATAAGCTGCTATAGCGTAATAAAATGTCATAAGTATGATATATGTTCCATCAACGTGTTTCATGATCTCTTATATTTCTTTTACAGAAATAAGGATTTATATTAATCAGAAACAGTGGTGCATACTGCTCACACCCATTATCAAGCAATACATAAACGATAATCCTGGCAACCATGGAATACTCCACATTATGAATTCTTTTGAATTCAAATGTTTTCAAAGTAGATTCTAAGCATTATCTAAAGAAACTGACAAAAACCTAGGCAAACATATTTGCTCGTGTGAGACTCACATGCTCCTTTGGGATGGTTGTTAACATAACTACTCATTGTTTGTTACTCAGTTTGCTTTAGAACATCAGCTGTAATATAGAATTTAGATCATCAGTTGTAATATAGAAAGGGTGGAAAACATTGTTCAACTAGTTAAAATTTTAGACTATATGGAAAGTCTCATTCCTAGGTGGATAATTTCGTTTCAAATAATAATCATTAATTCACTCGACAGTAACTAATCTATTCGATGAAAAATATATTCTATTGTTTTCAATCTCCATTTTTTAGGCCCTAGAGCTTTGGAGGATGAAATTGAATTGCTTTTTTTGATACCAAGGAGTAGTTGCTTTATCAGAGAGGGACAAAGAACAATACAAAACCTGACCCATAAGTTCGAACTGCTCTTTTGTCATAGGAGTATTGGGAAACAATTTAAATCCTTAGTAAATAGGTAATAAAAATATGTAGTTCCTCTGGAAAAAGTGCATAAAATAAATCATAATAAATAGAACCCATTACCACAAAGACAGGCAAGCCAATAACCCTTAATATCTCCTTTACAATGTTTCAGTGTTGAATGTCCTCTCAAAATACCCCTAGCTTATCTTCCTGAGTTGGGTTTCTTTTAAGGGACTAGTCCCCGCCCTTATCAACAAAGATAACCAAACTTGCGCATTTTACCATTTTGCCTTCCCAGTTTTAATTTATAATATATGCTTAGGGATTTTGTGTAGATAAATTAAAGTGAGTCACATCTCGATTTTGAGTCATGTCTTATGAGAAATTGGGTGCACACGAAGGAAATTCTGATTGCTTTAGCTACTTTTGTCATGTTTTATTAAAATGTGGGTTTCACTGGTATCTTGCCCGACTATGATCAGGAAGAGAAATATAATTTGTTGGTTGAATATACAGGACGAGGTTTTATAATTTATAATAAGAACAAAATGAAATATAACCAATACAGAGACGCCTTAATTATCATGAGGTAACCACTCAAATCAAACCAAATTTTGTCTCTTTTCATCCTTCTCATTGTAGTACTTTCTCATATCTCTAATGCTATCGTCCTCTTCATTAATCCCTCTTTCATTCCTATTGATTTGGATCTTTTTGCACCTTTTGCTTTTGGTTATCTAAATAGTCCTGCATATTCTTCTCGAGGGCTTCCTTTTTCCTCTAGGGTTATTACACCGAGTCTAACCCATATATTATTCAAAGAGATCCCTAACCTTTGGACATAAAGAAAAACACTAACTTTTAGAACGTGTCTTGTCTAATTTCTTTTCAACGCAGCTACTTCCTTGAGCAGTATACTTTTGAGACCCATTTAACCCTTATATAATAGGGAAAGCCAAGAAGTATGACATAAGTGGAAGTAGATTTACATAAAATAGATCTACACATAGTAATAAATAGAAAGATAAGGCTTTAGTAAATGCACATAAATATAGTTGAATTTGTGAAATCCTTTTGGGGGCGTATATATTGCTCAAGGGTACTAGAGTTGTCATCCAAAAGTCTTTTTTGGAGCGCATTTTCCAATCCAGTTGTTGATAAGAAATTTGAGGGAACCTGGAAAAAAGAATAGTAAAAATGAGTCGCTACTAAAATTTTTGTGCATATTTGAAACTGAGCATCTATGGCCAAAGGATTTGTGATCCATTTATCTATTTTGTTTTATACCTATTAATACTAAGAAAGGGTTGGAGAGATCCTTACGAAATGCTCGAAGAAGCCATATTTAGCGTGTGGTTTAAGGTTGTGGCATACACCCTCCCTTCCCCTCGTTACACTCGCTCGGGAAAGTGTTTGTCCCGTTACACGATTAGATAAGTCAAGCAAGAAACATGACTATCTTACATACAAGTCAATCTATGCTCCAATTTGAATCATAATGCTCTCACCATGCAAGACAGTTGGTTGGTTCATCCCAATGTACTTTTCAAATTCACTACCTTAGGACCATCCATAAGTAAGAAAGATGAGCACGAGCCACCCATATTAAACTTTTTCGGAGTGTCATTCCTAGTTCATATTTGGATATTCAAGGACCTTGTTTTTAGTTATGCCAAGCGAAGCCCCTTGATATATAGAAATAAGCCCCGTCCCTATTCCCGGACAGTCAGTACACACTGGGTTAGGCGTAGATGTGCCAAGGTTAATGCAGGCCTACCTCAACATAGACCTATCCACTGAGGATTTAAATCTTAGTGTATTAGCACAACACACTCAACATAGGTTAAAACCCATCAAATTCCATGGAAACCCCATTACAAATAGATTCTATGTGCACAGGCTTCGTGCTAGAGGATTACGCTACCCAAACAAAACATTAGTCAGGCTTAATTTATAATAAAAGTATATGTAGCTAAGATACATTCCTTACCCATTTATACTAGATCCAAGAATAACACTAGGATTCTCATCGCTTTGCCTCAAGGATTTTAACTCTCACGCTATTTCCACAGTGAAATAACATTTAACCCATCGATCTTCGAATTCTTGCTAACCGATGATCTTTCACCATCCCTTCTTATTGATTGTACCAAATGATCAAATTTCAAATTAATCTCGATTCAGTTATCTGGTCACCACCCTTCTCTGCCAGATTTACACATCCAGTCTGCAATGACTCTAGATTCTCGGCTCTACTACAATAACGCAGAAATTAATCTTGTCTCATGAAGTTCATAGGAAATTCACTTTCCCTATCTTGTTCTTCAATTCTGTGAGATAGATTCGTACAGGAGCACTCGGCCCTTATCACACAGTCACACATTTGACAGGTCCTTTATAGGACTCTTTTAAGCCTTTAACAGACTTCTGCATAAATTGGAACCTATACAGGTTCTATCCAACTTCATATGAACTGGAACCCCTTATAGAGATTCTACCCATCTCTGCGAACTGTAATCTTCCAAGAAGATTCTACACAGCTATGTTTCATCAATTATACTCACACAGAGTTACATAGAACTACAGGTATCTGAAACCTATTCTATGCTTCACACAGTCATATAAGCATTCATAATAACTCTGTCTCTTCCCCAATATTAGGACATTAGGATCTGATTTACATCTGATAAAAACTTGGGAGAGAAGGTAGGAGTCCATTTTTTCATACCATGCACAAGGTGCCTGCTTAAGTACATACAATTATTTATTAAATATAAAAACTAATGATGGATCTTCTACATACCCCTATGGCTAATCCATATAGATCTATTCATATATATCTCCATGTCAAAAAGAATTCTTTACATCCATGTGGTTTACTTCCCAATTTATAGCTACTGCAATGGCTAGAGCTAACCGAATGGAATCCATCTTGGCAACCGCTGCAAAAGAAAAGTATCCTCATAGTAAATGCCATGTACCTGTGATAATCCCTTAGCTACTAATTGAGCCTTGTACTTAGTAATGAATCCATTTGCAGTCCTCTTTGTCTTTAAAATCCACTTACATATAAAAATTTTATGTTGGGAGGAAAATAACTCCAATGTGTTGTTCTCAATGAGGGAATTGTACTCCTCATTTATCGCTTCCTCTCAATGGTGTTTCCTGTAGCCTATGCATATAAGTTTGAGGATCTGATCCAAGAACAATATAACAATGAATAAGAAATAAAGGCTCTATGGTAGTAAGTGCTTGCGGAGGATTCTACACAGCTCTGTTTCATCAATTATACTCACGCAGAGTTACATAGAACTACAGGTATCTGAAACCTATTCTATGCTTCACACAGTCATAATCATTCATAATCACTCTGTCTCTTCCCCAATATTAGGTATGCACACACACAAAACATAATTGATGAATCCTCCCTTTCTCATTTAATAATAAAACTGTATATACAAAAAAAAAACCTGACTAACTTCTCCTATGGCCTCATATCCTTTGTTTGGCTATCTCCCCATTTTTTACACCCATAGGCTTACATTCATACCCACAAAGCTGAGCTTCTAGCTCATTGAAACTAATTCCTACATTCATTGAACTATTTCCTAGACTTAAGCAACTAATTCTAAAAATAGAATTCGAACCTATCTCAATTCATGACTCCTCAAAACTAGTCTCTACATTCATGCAACTCTTCCCAAATGTTTCTATAACTCCCTTGAGTCATTCCATTGTTTAAGGAGTTAGTTTCCATGACTCATACTTACAATAACACCTGTCAAATTGGAATCTTCTACAACTATGCTTTACTAATTATGAGAAACTCTGATACTTTACAAAAGATTTACAATGAACCCCATGCTGGGCTAGTATTAAGACCTTAGGCTCTGTCACAACTTTTGGAGTTTTAACTAAGAGCAAATTCTCATGCATCTAAGGTTATCTTGTATGCTTAAGATCATATGCTGAGGTATCTATTTAGGAAAGGAAAAAAGAGCGAGAAACATACTAATACAAAGCGTGGGCTTACAAGACAGAAATACAAAGGTGCTATATTAGAATAAGATCCAATTCTAAATTAAATTAAGTATTTTTTGGTTTTTACATTTTGGTTACTTTCTTTAGTTTTTGGCAATGGACCTTACTGGAATAAAATTTATTTATTTACTTTCATCTCTCCAAAGCATCCGCCCCCTTGAAGGTACTCACTAGACGTCCAAGGACACCTCCTTCCGTCTAAGTCAGACCCTTTTTATGGATGTTAGAAAGGACATATACAAAAAGTAAATCTAAACCACATGGATCACCACTTTAGAGGGTCTCGCCCTGAAGATGGCCTTTTCACTAGAGCATTTCCTCGTGCGGACATGCCCCCTTTTTTCTTTAGAATACCTTTTTTCCTATGGTAAATAGAGCTTCACATATGTTATGCAACACACCCTAAAATATTTTTATCCTCTATGGATATCAATTCGTTCTCATCCATAAATAGGAAGGTAGCAACAATCATATATCCCATATAGATACAAATATGGGTACAAGTATCCAGATATAATTCTTTTAGTAAGTAGTCACCGGTTGTGTCCAAATATTATTAGAAGTCGTGTTCCACATAGGTATTAGATTTATATCTTACTCAACATGGTTCCACATAGGTATTAGCTTTATAACTTACTGAGCATGGTTCCAAGTGGTTACAGTGGCTAAGTTGTTGTTCCCGTTGTTGAGATCACAAAAAAATAGGTGCTTTCTCACTCATTAATAGAAAAAAGAAAAGCCAGGTTATATTTATTCTAGGGAAGAGAATGAAGAAGTTGAGTAGTTAGACACCCGATTTCAGTTAAAGAAGTTGTTTCAGATTGACTAGTTAAAGATCCCATTATTGTCTCTAGCATTCTTGTTCCAGTTTACTTTGTAAATCCATCCTTTATATATTACTCTCCGTTATCATCCAATATAAATTTTACTCATCCGGTTTACCTATAATAGATATGGGATACAGTTAAAGCACACATTTCTAAAGTACAGATTGAACTAGCACCCTAGTAATTTCCGTTCCATACCCGACATACTATCGCTTTGTCCAAATAAAGATCCAGAGCTAGTTACAATGTGTTATAAAGTATTTGTCATTGGTGGATTGTAGTCATCCGCTTCTCTAGTTTTCTTAACAGTAAACTTCGATAAGTTCAATGTCCCTTGGTTTCAAGACACTCACATTTCCTTGAATCTTCATCATTAGCATCCAGGGGTCGTCTAGTACAACAACATCAATGATTTTCTCTCGCTCATCTTGCTCTGGGGATGGGATTCTTTCCATAGGTCCAGAACTAGGTGTCCTCTCTCCGAGGGGAGAGACCTTTCTAGCTGACTCTAGGGCTTGGACAATTCGGTGGAGTTGAGTTTCCATTCAATCTTTTTTCGATCATTGCTTCCTCAAGCTTAGAGAGGCAATGAAAGGTAGATTTGATAAAATCTGTGGGGTCCTCCAGGGAGTTCTAAACTGATGGAAGTTATTCCACTATATGATCTGAGTTGATCTATGTGAGAAAATCTAAATCTAAATGGGTTTTGAAATAAGAATCTGTTACATATTGCCTCTTTCCCCATAGCATGGGATTCACTATGATCAATAATTGTGGTAGGATTATGTATCTGCAAACAAAAGTTTTGCAGACAAGGTCATGTAGGTGATCATCCCAAAATATCACTACATCTTGTTCCATGATTACCATCTGATGGTGCTGCCCACTTTCCATAGGAAGCCATTTCCCAATTTGAAACTCGGTTTCTTTCTACACAATCCCTTCCCATCATCTGAAATTTACCGAACGTTGCTAGTCAAGGATGAGATTCTCAGAGGTGTTCTAAAATCATGTTTGATAGGTTTCCATACCTTTGATTATGCAAAGCATTTGGATCTAATCCAAATTCCAATTGAATGCCTGGCACTAATGTCCCATAATACTACTTAATACATATTATTGTTTGAAGTACCATTATACTACTTGATGCTACATCTTATTGTTTGAAGTCCCATAATACTACTTACTGCATATTACTTTTTACTGATAGACATAGCCAAACAACCAAACACTAAATAACAATATTAGATAAGCTACAAAAGTGCAATTGGATTCCAAAAATATAAATATTAGAGAATTTGTGAAAGTGCAATTGGCTACCAGTGTTCTTCAGGGATGCGTTTGTGCAATGGCTATGACAAATATTTGAAATTTTCTTTTTTCTGGTTAAAACTACGCTATATGTAATCCACCTCCAATAATCATTGTCAATAAATTTCTAGACATCCAACCATTAACGAAAACATCAGGGTTAGCTCCTAAAACTTCCATGTTTGTGTATAAATTCCCATCAAATGGGATCACATGGAGAATGCTTAGTACATATTGATTTCTCTTCTTTATTGAAAAAAATATTGATTTCTCTTCTCAGCGTGATGGCGATAAATAAATTTAATTGGACCTTGTGGCCTATAACTATGACTGAACTGTACGTTTGATGTGTTTGTGCACATGGTGCTTCAAATCGAAGAGTTCAATGGGTAAGGAAAACTGTACACTCGCAATAGGAAGAAAATTGTAAGATATGTATTAGAAGTCAGCTATATGTTGAATTTGCATCTACTTTTCGTTGATTTTTGAAGCCTTTGGAATTGTAGTTTTAGATTGTTGGTATTGCATGTTGTAAGATATGTATTAGAAGTCAAATAATTGTAGTTTTAGATTGTTGGTATTGTATGTTTAGGGATGTTTAGAAGAAGTTGATTTCCCTTTTATAATTAAAATTGAAATTTTAAAAATAAAAATCAATATTTCAATAACCTAAATTGATGTGAGAATTTTGAAAGACTCAAGTATCATATTATATAGAGAAATACTCATAAAATTTTGAGTTATATATTAACTCTGGGAGAGACATTTGTACTGAATGCCATTTAAAATTGCACAATCTCTATTAAATATGGAATCCAATATTAAAAGCTTTGGAAGTTTCTCTCCGTATTAAATTGCTTATACAATAACTTCATGAGAAGTCATTGGAGTACAAACGTATGTTGATTGCATTGGTTAGGGTCTTAATAGAAAGAATTGAGAGTATGTAAGAGGAATGAACATGGCAGGATTATTGGAAGTTTCTTTGCATATTAAATTGCTTACACACTTACTTCATGAGAAGTCATTGGAATACAAACATATGGTATTTTCATTGGTTAGGGTCTTAATTGAAAGCATTGAGAGTATGTAAGAGGAATGAACATGGCAGGATTGTAAGAGATGTCGTAGTTAACCAGCGACTGTGAAGCCCCTCTTTCTTTTACTACCGGACAACATGCTTCTTATTCATGCAAGAGAAGTCTTGAGAAGAGAATTAGGTTACAGCTTGAACATCCCACTTTAGATGATATCCTAATACCGAGCTACTCTTACGCTGTTGAGACTCTCTATGGTATTGACTATGTTCAAAGGATTTTACATTTTTTGGCTGGTCAATAAGGTGTCGAGTCCACCTTAGTTAATCCAAATGAATTTGAAGAGGGTGGATTTATGGGATCACCCTCAATGGCTCTAATTATAATACATTCTGAAGGGCACGCTTCAAATAATCTAAGGCATAACACATACAATAGTAAAACCGATAAATGATTTTACTATTTTTTCCTATTTGTTTTGGTCATTCGAGTTAATTAAGGATTTTACTATTTTTTCCTATTTGTTTTGGTCATTCAAGTTAATTGTGAGTTCATGTAATAGTTAGTTTGTAAAACTTTATTTCCTTCATGTTGTAGAGTAAACTACTAAAATGTTTCCAATAGAAGCTTTGTAGAATTCCCTTGTTTCAGGCAATATGAATATTTTTTTTATCTACTTTGGAAAGTCAAAACTCACTGCAACAATGTCTTTCTTTGCATCAAAATATTAAATTTATGTCAAATATTATAGTTTTTTACTTGTATTTTTTATTCTTCATTAAATTATTTAACAAAGGAAATAGAAACATTTTATCATTGAGAGACAAAGCAAGCATAAGCATTCTTGTAGCAGGTACACTGGTAATAACACTGATATTGCTTTGATATATTCTTCTCATTTTTGTGGCATGCAAACTTGAAACTTGCCTCTAGTAACTATAGAAATTTGTGGTCTGGTGTTAATCTCCTTCTCAAATATATATATCAGGGATCCTTATATATTATTGAGCGTCACTTATTCTAGCACCTCGTATTAACACAAAATGCAATTTTTTAAACTCCCCTCATTATAAAATCCATAGCAACTTACACAGTAACTAAGAATAATTACAAAAGTGAAGGGAATTCTTGTTCAGTTTTCAATAATGCATCACTTCTCTGGTTCTTAATATCTAAACACTACATTCTATTGTATGGTGCAGGTTGTGTTGGTAAAGAAATGTATGCAATGCCATATCAACCCAGTTTTGCAATGGGACATCAAATGTAATTTCTTGATTTTATCAATCTTTTTTTTGTCTTTATTTCATTCTGAGATATGATTATTGAAACAAGTGTTTGAACATGGAATTTTATGCTTTAAATATGGCATTAGCTGCCAATTGATAAGAATGGGATTCTAAAGATTATGAATTTTTTCATGACAAGATCTTTCTATAGTGACCAAAATGGAAACCTGACCAATAGAGTAATCACATTGTGATATAGGTAAGTGAAATATGACCTATTTTATGATCACAATCAATTTTTTCTATATTATGAATGTTTTTTTTTTACAATGCAAAATCTAGATGGAACTTCTTTAGGGTGTTGATTTTGTGTTCTAATGTTATGTGTATCCCCTTGGAGCTTTCATTTCTGGCTTCTTTCTTTCTTTATGTTAGAAATAGTAAGATGATTTCCATCGAATATCCCTCTAACATGGAAGGTTTTCCATTCATATTTAAATGGATGTTTTTCATAGCCCTTAGGCAGTTATACCCATTTGCAACATCTGCACAAAGACTAGAGTAGTGTCCTATGCCATGTCATGATTGTAGTTTGTTAAGTATACATGATTCTATTCCTTCTCTCAGTGTTTTAAATCATTCCTAGTTTTCCAAATAAAAAGATAAAAAGATAGCCTCATCCTATACTCTATGGCCCCATGAATATTCTTATATCCAATGTTGTTGGGGATCATGTAGATCTCCCTGTGCAAGCACTGCAACATCACTTTGGGAAGGAAATAAACATTATGAATTGGCATCACAATATATCCTAACCATTTGTCCTTGTGGATACTCATTACCTTGATGGAAGAAGGAACTTTTCTCATCCCATGGTGGATAAGATCCATGTGAAGCACCAACTATTGGGTTGATCATCATCTTTTGATTCTCCTTATTGTTCCACTTATACATGGATCTAGGATGATCATGTTTATCTACTATATCCTTGGCATCCACACTAAGATAATTGTTATTGATAGGTCTCATATAGTGGTACACTTACAGTTGCTAGGGAATAGTGATTTTTGCAATCCCATTAAGTCAATTTCTTGAGTTTTGTTCAAAATTCCTAGAAAAGGTTTATGGATTTCATAACCTGCTTGATCATATATTGTGAACTTATACAATCTATCATCCTTTAACAACCATTATATACTCAAATTCATGTATTGATCATTTTTACCATTATAGAGGACTCTGTAAGTTAGGTTCACAAATTCTTAAAGGGTGCTAGCTCAATGGAAGAGCGTATGCCTTACAAGCAGGAGGTTGGTGATTCGATTCCTCCATGCCATAATGATATTATAATATCGGTTATAAACAACTAAATTAGTAACCAAAAAATAAGAGATAAGTGACCAAACAATGAGAGACAAGTGACCAAACAAAATGACCAAAAGTTGTATATAAAATTACTAAAAACGACTAAATTAGTGACAAAAAAATGAGAGATGTGAAACTAGGCATTAAAAAGGATGCAACATGTGGCACTAATGATGAAGCCAAACATGGCGTTGATATGGTAGCAAAATAAGACACGAAACTAGGCATTAAAAAGGATGCAACACGCTGTGCTAATGATGAAAGCCAAACATGGTGTTGATATGGTAGCAAAATAAGAGGTTACTTTGGATGTAAAACATGGCACTACATAGGAAGCAAAATATGGTGCAACAATAGAAGAAAATTTTGGCGTCATTTTGGTAGCAAAACACGATGCAAAAAATGAAGCAAAAGTTGGTGCACATTTGGAAGCGAAAATTGGCACATGTTTGGAAGTAAAACATGGTGCAAAATGGGATGCTAAAGTGGTAGCACAAATGAATGCAATATTAGATGCTAATTTGGATGCTAACATGGTGCTATTAAGGATGCAAATATGGTTCTAATGAGGATGCCCTTTAAGAAGCAAAATCGAACACTCTCTAGGAAGCAAAATAGGACACTGTTTAGGAAGCAAACCTCAGTGTTGCTTAGGAAGCAAAGTTGGATGCTATTCTGGAAGCAGAAAAATAGACGCTATTTTGGATGTCATAAAGGATGCTATCTAGGAAGAAAAAAGGATGTTTTTTGAGACGCTTTAATTTTTATCCATGACGCGTCCCATTTAGCGTCTAGTTTGACCACTCAATGTAAAAAAAATACACTAAAAAGGGACGCTAAATGGGACACTAATTCCAGGATTTGTTGTAGTGGCTCTATTGGGATTTGGCCTAAATGGAGGAGTTGGTAGACTGGTGACAATGGTCCCCATCTCTAACTTTCCCCCAAGGACACAAAAAATGGGTTGGAGACTTCCCCGTGTCATAAAGTGTGTATTAGGCGGCAACATCTTTAGCGCCATTGTCGACGACAAGTATTTTGTCATTGGTCTTGACATTAGTTAAATAATTTTATATTTAATTATTTAATTCTTCAATTTAATTCTTCAAGTGTTAATAAAAATTTTGAAATAACCTTAATTTTTTTTTCTTTTACCCATATTAGAAGTTTGCTTGTTCTCCAAGTGGCCACTCCATTTCAAAATATATAGTAAGGTGTTCTACCTGGAGCCCTTTGTTTTTCTTAGCTCCCTCTTTGATCCTGAAAAGGATTTTAGAGGAAGTTAAACAAAATTTCTCCTTGTAGAATCTTTACAAATCTTGAAGAAGAAACCAATTTCTAATATCCCTTTGTTGTTTATCCTAGTAAACCAACCTTTACAATGGATAATTATTATAGACCATGTTATTTCTCTAAAATTTTTGGTTACCCTCATGACGTTCCAGAAAAATCTATAGATAAGTTGTCTTCTTTTAAAGGAGACAATGTTACAAGTGCTAAATCCCACATCGAAAATTTCAATTTATGTATTGCAAGATGGTGTATGGCACACAACCATGAGGATGTGAAGATGAAACTCTTTGTTTTGTCCTTAGATGAAGAGGCCATTGTTGGTTTATAGAACAAGATGATAATAATTTTAAAGATCTTAAGGAAATCATTGAACATTTTAATGATAAATGGGGAGATAAGAGGGATCACCATTCCTTGTTAACTGCCTTGCACTCTAGCCATAAGAAATATAATGAAGCAGTGGAAGTATTTAATAGAATATTTAATGAATTGGTTAAGCGTCTCCTTCAAGATATTAAGCCTCCTGAAAAGGCCATCTTAATTTTCTACGTTCAATCTTTTGAAGGGGAGATGAGATACCAACTAAGGGATAAAGAGACTACAAATATTAGGGAGGCACAAGACAAAGCTATTAAAATAGATAAGAATATACAAGCTTCATGGAAATCTAATGTTCTTGGGTTTTCAAAGGGTAGTCCTCCAAAGTCAGATAAAGTTAAGAAAGTTGAAAACCAGGAAGACCAAGGTGAATCTATCAAAGAGCTCTCCCGATTGATTAAGAAAATGGAATAATTCTACATTAATCAATTATCAACTATGCATAATAAGATAGTTTCCATGGAAAAAGATAAAGGTAATAATCATAGCCCAAATGCTAGATGGAAAAAGGGTCTCCCTAAAGGACCCCCTTATCAAGATCAAGAAAGACCTCCAGAGCCTATGGAAGCAAACAATTGGTTTAATGATCCAGCAATCCCTTGCTGTAGGGCTTGTGATGATTCACATGAGGAAGGGACTTGTCCCATTTTCTTTCATATTATAAAGGAAAATTTAGCAGCTAGAAAAAGAATGGAACATGTTAATATGGCTGGTCATGAATGTGTGTTTGACAATAATGAGGATTTGTTGGAATCTGTAGAATATAGTAAAGACATGGTTTGCATGACTAGACATATGGACAAAGTAGAAGAAACATGTGACCATGAACTTACCCCTAAACAAAGTGTATTTTCAAGTAATAATTTGAGTATGGATTTAGGGGGTTGGATCAATAATGTAAAGGTATCAGTTCATGTAGCAGAGAGTGTAAAGATTCCAGCCCAAAAGTATAAGCCACCTAAGGCTTTAGTAAGTTCTCCTCAAGTCAGTAAAGTGTCAGACCATTTTCAGAATGTTTTAGAAGAAAAGACAGTCGAGGCATGCCAAAATGAATCAATGTTTTTTCATAATGTGGACAGTGTACATAGTGTAAAGGACCATATTATTTTTGTTAGCTTCCCGAAAAATATAAAGGATGGAATCAGAATTAAGGAAGTTAACAAAATATGGCATGAACAGTTTTTTGATAGTGTGTACTTNGCATGAACAGTTTTTTGATAGTGTGTACTTTTGGCAAATTTTCAAAGATGTGAGGCACTATCAAAGTCACAAGAAACAGGAAAGGGTCAAACGAGCCACAAATCAAGTTTTTCTTCAAAAAAATAAATACTTACTGTCCTAAGGGACACTCTATGTAATGTATCTCTAACCCTTTTCCTTGCATTCTTTTAGAAGTTTTGTATTATTTAATTCTTTGAAATTATTTATGCATATATGTATGATCATTGTGTAGTCATTTAATTTTCATTATTGATTATTTATTGGTTTCTACATGAGGACTTATGTTGGTTATTGGTGAGAATTTGTGGTTGCAAATTTTGGAGTTCTTGTATGCTCTCTGATGATCAAACACACGTATCTAAGTTAGGATTTTAATTTTAATTTTTTTTTATTTTTTCCTAATTAATTAACTTTACCATTTGGTGGTTAATTAATTAAGTTTTGATGCAATAATGTAATATCTTGAACCTTGGAATTTTGTAATACGGGTTATGAATGCAAATTAAAATTATATGACACCCCCTAATCCATTGGTTCAATTCCCATGTCATTCTGATCAGGGGTTAGGAAGTTAGACCAATCTTGGTTAAGACAAGGTTTTTTTCTTAGAAAATTAATTTAATTTCCTAGGGTGAAAAATTAAATTATTTGATTTTGAAGGAAAAAATCAAATAATTCCATGGTAATTAAGTTTGGGGGTGTCTAAAAATATTCAAAATTTCATTTAAATAAACCGCCCCCCCACATGGTCAAAATAATTTTTTGAAGATCTCCTAAGTGGGGTAATTTTTTGAAGATCTCTTAAGTGGGGCGCCCCTCTTGTCTTAATAAAAGATAAAAAAATAAAAGATTTAAAATTAAATTTAAAAAAATAAAAGATATGAATAAAAAATCAAAAAATCAATAAAAAATAAAAGATTAAAAGATTAAAAATAAAAGAATAAAAAAATAAAAATAAAAGGATAAAAGATAAAAATAATAAAAATAATAAAAATCAAAATTTGAGTCAAAGGAGGCCCCACTTGAGTCATGTAAACCATAGATCTAAGGGTTAAGCGTCATTGTGACATGGATCTATCTTTTTTACCATTGATTTGAAGAGGCACCCTTGCTTATGATTGGTGGATGGTTTGCAAAGTCAACAAACCTAGATCTAAGGGTGGAGGAGAGCTAGAGTTTAGATCTATGTTTTGGACCCTTGATTTGGAAGTGGGTTTGGGATCTTTTCAACCATAAAAGAGAGGCCCCTCCTCTCATTTTATCATCATTCTTTGGAGCATGGTTATGCTGCCAAAATACTCTCTCTTATCCCTCTCTTCTCTATTCTTCTCTCTCAAGTTTTATTTGGCTATTGTAACATTGTTTCCCTATTGGGGTTTATAATACATCAATATTTGGAGGATACATTTGTTGGTTCACCCATTTTGTGGCTTGAAGAGAAAGGTAACTATTTATGGTTGGTTATTGTTGCATTATTTATCATAGAATCTCTCCACAAAGTTTTTTGTGGAGAGACTTATAGGTAGAAGTTTTTCTATTTGCACTTGTGATTAATATTGTAAGATTTTGCAAAGTTTTTTTCATGATTTATGGTGTTCTAATCTCTATGTGTGAGTTTTGCAACTTTAGCTAAACTCTTTGGATGGATCCAAGATTGGAAAAGTTCTCCCTCCAAGGCCCTAATCTCTAATCTTGTTTTCTATTTTAGGAACTAGTATTTTTGTTATTGTTTAGTAACAAAATCTAGTTTTCTTTAATAGATCCATGTAATATTTTTATTATATATTTTAGATCTGATTTCTTACTGTGTTTTAGGTGGCTGGAAATGTAATTTTCAGCACTCTAATATTAAAGTTTCTGATACTTTCAAACCTAGTTTTTTACTGTAAAATTATTGTATTTTTATGCTAACATTTTCTAACTTCCTCTTGGGTTTCCTATCATTTTTCAGCAAGATTTTCTTGCTGGTTTTTAGTAGGTTTTATAGTTTACAAGGAGAGGTTCTACCTAAATTGACCCAGAAATACCTCAACCTTCAACCGGTTCCAAAAGGGGTTCAAACTCTCACCTTTCTCTCTTTTTTTTCTAATATCTGTAAACCCCAAAGAGAATCTCTCTTGGGGTATTCTCTGAAAGTTTATAAACAATTTGTAATCTATATGTAAATAGATTAGGAAGTAGAGTAGGAAAGTAGACCACTAGTTGCTGATTTTTCATTTTAAATATATCTAGATTTTTTAGTTTTACCCACCTTCTCCTTTAGGGATATTGTTGTGTGGTTAGCATACTTGGTTTAGCTTAGCTTATTTTTTGAGCATTTCTTTTTCAATCAAGCATCTAAATTAGTTTTTCTTTATGTTCTATAGTTTAGTTTCTCCAAGTACCTCAAGGCACCAGCACCGTGCCCTGTGGCACAAAGCTCGGTTTGAGGCTTGTGGGTTATTTTATTTTTGTAATTTACTTCCTGTCATTTAATTTTGCAAAGAGTAATATAAAACCTAACATTAGTTCATGTATCCCTTGCCCTTCGTTATCTCCCTTTAGGGAACTTGGATCAAGGGTATGAAAAGCGGAGGGGTTTAGGGGCTCTAGTTCAACAGGTATCAATCTTACTATTTTTTCAGTTGATTAAAAATAGTGACCTCGAAAGCTAGTTGGAGTAGAAGACAATGGGGGTCTCTGGTAGTTCTACGTCCTCCTTGTTAAGCACCACGACATTGGGGTTTGACTTAGGAGCTACAAGTGGACTTGTTTCCATTGTTTTGAGTACATCAACATTCCCTCTTTGACTTGAGAAATACTAGATTGTGGCAGTCACACCACCGGATCTAAAACTTAATCAAAGACTTCAACTTTAATAAAATTTATTAAAACGAACCTATTTGTGCTAGAAATTCTTGCTATACTACCACAAAAACAAGCTAACACAATCTCAAAAAAAAAAAAAAAATGAAATTGGTTTTTAATGGTTTTGGTTTAAAACTTTATCAACAAGGAGGTAAAAAATATAATCAAGCTAACAAAAGAACTAGATCATGAACAAGTTTAAAGAACTGGGTATCAAACACATATGAATAAACCATAAACATTACACATATAATATTGATTCCATCCACAAGATACAAGCATTTGCATGAATAAAAACCTTAAACAAGAAATGAAGTTGTACGTTGAGTAATCAAACAGATTATAAATAAAACCAACATAGCAGGTAAAATGGGTTATCAGTATATATATAATCAATAATAGTCTTCAAACTTACATAAGAGTTATCAGTCTTAACTTGAGATACATCAGCTCTAGAGTCTCTCCTTGAGTCAAAATTCCTCCCCTAAAATTGTATGTTTGTCTTCCTTTTATCATCACAAAGGTATAGTAGTTCCATAGCCACCTTCTAGGCCTATTCTGAGACAGTTACAATAAGTAGTTACAAACTAACTTCAAATCCATAAAGACTAATTAACCGAAAATAGCAAATCGGATTTGGGGAAATTTGGTGAATTTCTAAAAATTTAGGTCTCAAAGACGCCTCCATATCTCTTGATCCAGGACACCTATGCGAAAACTGAGAGAATTTTTTTAAATGAGACTGTTATGAAAAAAAACCCTCTTGGTTTTTAAAAATTTTCCTTCAATTGATCGGAATACGTGCTGCAAATTTGTGACTAAAACAAGAAACTATTAAATAATTCAAACCTTGAAAAATAGGCCACAAAGATGAATTTGAATCTCTCAAATGATAACATATGTTGCAAAACTAAGAGAGGTTTTTGTGGATGAGTCTGTTTTGGACAAAAACCTATTTTTTTTTTAGAGAATTCATTTCCATCACCTTGTAATATGCTCCCAATGATAATGACAACAACAGGAAAAACAGAGCTGCTACAAGAATCTCCTCATGAAAATATTTGACAAATGACTCAAAAATGAGGGTTAGATCTTAAATATAAAGCTTAGAATAGATTTTAATATAAGCTTTTACAGACTTTAAAGATATATAACCCCTAATAAGCCAAAGGAAAACTTTAAAACAAATAAAAGGAAATAAATCAAAACAGTTATAACCATAAAATCAAACAAAATGTATTTATCACTATGAAACTTCAAACCAAATAAAAAATGAAAAGTAATAGGAAATAAATCTTTGAAAAATAACACACATAGACTAGGAACAATATTAATTCTTAACATCTGGCTCCTTCTGCGGGATGAAAGCCTCCTTGTGATGTTTCAAGAACCTATAGACCCTGTGCCTTATTCATTGGGTGATGGAGTCATTTACCAAATCTCTGCAACTTTCTCAAACTCTGAGCACATGCCTCTGAAATGACAAAATATTGCTACAAACCAGCATACTGAAAAAGAATTTACATGCTCGTATAGCGAGCTTATTCTACTATTTACTCCTACTTCTAATCGGAGGAAACAACCGAATCAAGTGTAATCATACTTCTAGTGAAGCCAAGAAACCATTTGACTGAGAATCATAATTCCATGCATGCTATTATTTGAGAAGACCCACAAAAGATGTGATAAATGTAATAAAGAGTTTGTAGGAAGCTGATACTTACGACTGGAAATAGGAAGTATGCCAAAAGATGGAGCATTAGAAACTTTTGAAAAATACAACTCCATCCAAGAAGCCACGGGATCATGAAACTCATGAAAAATTATTCCTTCATGTTGTTCAAAAAGAATGGACTGCAAATGGGTGTCCTCAATTCTCAATACTCCATGAGAAAATGCAATAAGATAACAATATATAACATCTTCAATTCTGTTGAGGTTATACTATTTTATATCTTCCACTAACTCAAGATGACTAATTTCTAAAGAGTGCTAATCATTTCCCTTAATGCCTGAGTCAAATTCACATTCATCATAGAAAGGATGATTTTGAAAAAACATTAGCATGATCTTCCTCGTCATTATCATGTTTTTTTATCTAGATTTGAAGTAACGGGTACACAAAGAGAAAGAAAATCCTCTTGTTGTCCCTCCTTGGAAATAGATGATCTCTACAAATCCAGTTCTTCATGGTTGGCGCAATTTCCTTTTGTCTGCAAATATGAAAGTTGAGGATTTCCCTTATTGATTTCCATTGGAATTTCACCAAAAGACAATTGATCATTGTGTTTTGTATCTAAAGAAACCAAATCTTCAGGTTTATAGTAATCAGAATTAATGATAATAAACGAACCTTCAGCTTCTTCATTATTCACTTCTAGTTCATATTTATGGGAAAACCTATCATCTTGAAGATCATTAGAGAACTGATGAAGATTGTGAGGGACCAATTCTTCTCTATCTATATCTTCAATCTCATCATGCAATTCATATTCCTTGTAACAATTTTCAAATAGAATATTTTTCGGATAAAATCTTTGATGATGATGAAAAACAATATGAAACTCCTTCAAAGAATGAATGCTAGTAGCGGGAAGAGATTGACACCATTCACGAACATGCTCTTCTAAAGAAAATATGAACATCTTGATTAAGACATCCTCGTGAACAAAATCATGTTCAAGCATGCATTTATAAAAATGTAATAAGTGCTCATACTTGTTTCCTCTGAGTCTAGGAAGATAGTCACCCCACTCAATTATAGAAAGAACTGGATGTGGAAAACTAGCAATATTTGAAATATCACAGAAATCATACCTCACAGCCACAATGTCTTCCATGCTCATTGACATGTTGATTCGGTGGAGTGGCCAACAAATCTTTCTTCCATGGAGTCACCAGTGAAAAATTGTAGTCTAAAATATTTTTTGACTTTGTTCACCTCTCAAAATCAGATGAATAATGATATCCCAGTGAATATATACTTCAGCTTCATCCCCGGCAACGGCGCCAAAGATTTTTTTGCTATAAATTGTTCCTAGACTACCACAAGAACAAGCTAACACAATCTCAAAAAATAAAACAAAATGAAATTGGTTTTTAATGGTTTTGGTTTAAAACTTTATCAACAAGGAGGTAAAAAACATAATCAATCTAAAACAAGAACTAGATCATGAACAAGTTTAAATAAATGGGGATCAAACACATATGAATAAACCATAAACATTACACATATAATACTGATTCCATCCACAAGATACAAACATTTGCATGAATAAAAACCTTAAACAAGAAATTAAGTTGTATGTTGAGTAATCAAACAGATTATAAATAAAACCATCATAGCAGGTAAAATGGCTTATCAATATGTATATAATCAATAACAGTTTTCAAACTTACATAAGAGTTATCAGTCTTAGCTTGAGAAACATCAGCTCTAGAGCCTCTCCTTGAGTCAAAATTACTCCCCTGAAACTATATGTTTGTCTTCCTTTTATCATCACAAAGGTAGAGTAGTTCCATAACTACCTTCTAGGTCTATTTTGAGATAGTTACAATAAGTAGTTACAAACTAACTTCAAATCCATAAATACTAATTAACCGAAAATAGCAAATCGGATTTTGGGAAATTTGGCGAATTTCTGAAAAAATTGGGTCTCAAATACGCATCCATATATCTCGATCCGGGACACCTGTGCAAACACTGAGAGATTCGTTTTTAAATGAATCCGTTATGAACAAACACCTCTCTTGGGTTTCAAAAATTCCCATTCAATTGATCAGAATACATGCTGGAAAGTTGCGACTAAAACAGGAAACTGTTAAATAATTCAAACCCTGAAAAATAGGCCACAAAGATGAATTCGAATATCTCAAATGATAATAGTTGTTACAAACCTGAGAGAGGTTTTTTGGATGATTCTGTTGTCGACAAAAACCTCTTTTGTTTTTCTAGAATTCATTTCCATCACCTTGTAAGCTTCTCCCAATGATAATGACAAAAACAAGAAAAACAGAGCTGCTATAGGAATCTCCTCATGAAAATATTTGACAAAGGACTAAAAAATGAGGGTTAGATCATAAATATAAAGCTTAGAATAGATTTTAATATAATATTTTTCATACTTTAAAGATATATAACCCCTAATAGGCCAAAGGAAAACTTTAAAACAAATAAAATGAAATAAACCAAAACAACTATAACCATAAAATCAAACAAATTGTATTTATCACTATGAAACTTCAAACCAAACCAAAAATGAAAAGTAATAGGAAATAAATCTTTGAAAAATAACACACATATACTAGGAACAATATTCAGTCTTAACAGAACCAAGAGACATTGCAAAACATCTTACCCACATTTATGTTTTTGTATTTGCTTCAAAGTCCTTTCTTTTCAAGGCTTTCATTTTACAAGTACATCTTGCAAGCATCTCAATTTCATTTCAGTACCTTGCACTTTCAATTATAATATATTTAAATTATTGTGGCACGCTTGAGTAAAACATTGTTTAATCTTGTAACTTGAAAGCAATTTGTCGTTTGATCTTTGGCATAATAGCTTGTTCATCTGGTGTATATCTTGTTTCCTTTTAGGTATCATTGTATATTTATTTAACCATTCTTTAACACTTGTTCATATTGTGTAATTCATCTACATTGTTCATATTGTTAATATTGTAGATCTTGCTTAGCTTAGACAACTGTGGATAATCATTCTTAATACTTTTCTAAGTTTGTAACTTGTGATCTTTTGACTCCATTTAATCTAGGCAATGATCTTGTAACCTTGTAACCTTAATCAAATAAAATACCTTTAACTAAATTGTTAATAAACATTCATGTAGGCACTACCTCCCTTGGCTCTGTTGGGATTTGTCCTAAATGGAGGAGTTCGTAGACTGTGGTGATAGTGGTCCCCAACTCTAACTTGCCCCTAATGACACACAAAGCGGATTGGAGACTTCCCCGTGTCATAAAGTGTGTATTAGGTGGAAACACAATCTATGACAAATGTTTCACACTTTTGAAAGAGTTGCATGATACTACCCATATGGATCCTTACCATGATGAAACTTCTACACGTTTTGATCATTTGGGTGAGTTAGTTCATTCTCCTACATCCTACAATTTCATATTTTGCAGCATTCATCCTAATGAAGTAAGGGTGAAAGGTTTCTTTTTGATGGTGGCACATGAAGAGTATGTACATTCTATTTCTCCTTTTGATGATGGAATTATTAGAGCACCATATTATTTACATTTGCAGCAACATCCTTATTTACATTATGATTATACACATCTCCATGGGTGCACCTATGATGTTCACTTGAGTCACTTGGAGACTCGTGATTTTCCTTGCTCCTTTCCTAGTCTATTTGAAGTTGGAGGAACTTCACCCCACACTTGGGTGAAGAGTTATATGATTGAAGAATATTATTATTGGCAGCAACATCCTCTGATGTTACATGGTGATATAAATATTCATGAGTGTACTTATGAGACTTCTTTGAGCCACTTGAAGTCTTCATGTTTTCCTTGCTCCTTATTTTGTTCAAATTTTGGTGGAGGTTCTCCATTCACTTATTGGATGAAAGAACACATGGATGATTATATTGATGCACATTACATATCATTTGGAGCACATTCTTATTCACATTTGCAGAATCCTTCCTTGTTACCTTCTGATGATGCATATCTACATGGATGCTCCTATGATATGCATTTGAGTCACTTGAGTACTCATGGTTTTTCTTTCTCAACACTTGGTTCATTTGATGTTGGAGGAACTTCATCCAACACTGGGGTGAATATATTTATGATGAGAGAACACTTTTGTTACCAGACACATACATTATTATATCTTTATGATCCACTCATTCATGGATGTATGGGTGAGACTTCGTTGAGTCATTTGAAGTCTCCATGTTTTTCTTGCTCATTATTTGGTTCAAATTTTAGTGGAGATTCTTCATTCACTTCTTGGATGAAAGAATACATGGCTGAATATTTTGATGTATATCACATCCTTTTGGAGCAGCATTATAGGACATGGGATACTCATCTATGTCATTGGAGCAGATTTGATTGGTCACTTGAAGCATGTATGCACTTGGTAAATGGTAGTCTACTCACTGGGAGGTATAAGCACTTTCATTATTTTTTGGTGAGGCACCTCCTTGATGTACATTTTTATTATGTTCTTATATAATTTGATGATATATATTATGTACTCATGATGTTTGGAAGAATTCATACAAGAAAATGGGATCCATGAATTCTCTTTCCAAGTGGTAGGGGTTGGAGAGCACTCTTAATTGTTGGAGTGCATTGCAAGCAATGGGACCATGGGATAGTATTTAGTCCCATTGATTTCAAATCCTTTGGGAAACAAGTAGTATGGGAGAGTGATTCCCCACTTAATAAGGTGATGTTAATCATAGTATTTCAGCATCAAGCATGTTGGTTCCTCTCTAAAATATTCATGGAATCTCAAGGACTCAAAGTGGGCAGCTCAGTGGCAACTTCAAAGAATCATACAGAAAGCAGGTTCTTCAACAACCATGTTTGAAATTGCTTGAGGACAAGCAATATTGATAAGGGAATATTTTTAATGTCCCAAATTTTGCATTGGTTCACAATGGCCAAGTCACATTTTCCATATTCATGAAAGTTGTCAAATTGATGCTAAAGGTCAAATAATTGCCAAGGAGGAAAATCACTAGTTTCCTAGGTTGGGGCTGGAAGCTTTGAGATTTGGAATAATGGGGACAATAAATGATGTTTGAAAATCATACTAGAATAAATATTTAATAAAGGAGATAAATAATTAAATACAAGTTAAAATCAAAGTGGCAAGTGATCATGAGGACACATGGAGGATGTGGGACCCACACTAGCTAGAATTCCTATGTTAATTGGCATCCACCTCTTGCAATATCAAATCTATGGAAAGCCTAATGTTTTGGATGGATTATAATGTCAATATAATTGTCCATATACTTCATAGGTATAATTTGGGATGAAGTGTAACTTACATGAGCAAGGAAGAGCCAAATGGGGAGTTTCATGGACACTTGGCTAGATTCCCCTTACACTTATGACATCTATGACACCAATGATGGAGATTCTATGACAGTTATGATACTAGTTAGATATGAAGGATGAAATTTGACATATCTGATATATCAGGTTGAAATTGAGCATCCAATATATCTCTTATGTGATTTGTGGAAGCCCAATGGGGTTCCTATTCAATTTGGGAAAAGATGGAAGGTGAAGAGAGAGGCCACATGGCACAGCATGAGCAACCACACCGGTTTGACTGGGATTTTTTTTATGGATGTATTTGGAAGCTGAGGATACCATTAATGTTTATAAAATATAGGGATCATCCATGACAAGTACCTTTTTTATCAGTTGTGAAATTTGTTGTTGTGAGGAGAGAGAACTAGTGAGTGACTAGTTCATGCTTGAGCCAATTTCAAGGGTCAAACATTCCCATCCTAATTGATGATTGGAGAGGACATTAAGGTATTTAAAGGAGATTAAATGGATTTATAATATATAGGTGTATCTACATCAGCTCATGGACACTTCAATATTCAGTTCATTCCACCTCCCATCTCACATTCTTTCACCATATTTCAGCCCAGTGGAGTGAGGTGCACTTGGTGAGCCATTTATCTTTTTGAGGGAGCTCCTATTTCTCCGTAATTTTGTATCCTGATGTAAATATTCTGATATATCTGTTAATAAAGTTATCAGGTCAAAATTCCAAGAAATCACATTTATTATTGATCAATAATAAAGAAACAGTGCCATTTCCCCACCTCCTTGCATTGTAAACTCTTATAATATTGATAGATTTGAATGGATACGCAAAATATTGATGATTTATGAATAAATGTAATTTAATTAAATCATATTAGGGGTTTAAAAATTATTAAATGAGAATTTATGGCCATTGGGTCGAATTCCATAGCAATTGGAGAAAAATACATATAATTTCCCCAAGGGTGCAAAACTAGTTTTTTTATATCTAATTGAAAGAAGTTATAACAGCCATGGGAGTTCTATTGGTTATTCATGTGAGTCTATTATAATTTCTTATACACATCCCTTTATTCAATTTGAGAATTTGAGTGAGTTTCTACACATTTAGGAATCCATTTTGGCAATTACTTGGGGGGGATTTGAGCCCCAAAATTGCTAGTTAAAGCATCTATCTTATTCAGAATTTGATATAGACTTTTAGAAGTAATTGGAAGGCAAAAATACACCCCTAAAAATTATAATTAATTTATTGTATCACTCATACACCTTCTGGTACAATTCAAGAGCATTTGGAGCTATTTGGAGTCATCTACCATTGGGGGTTGGAACCTCAAAATTACTAGTAAATTCATGGAGTTCCCTTGGATACCTATTCAACCCCAAAAACACATATGATTCTTAAAATATAATTTAATTAATGTCTTATAATATATAAAAGTATCATACCTACCATTAGTGAAGGTTGTACAGTGTTATGAAGATATTTGTTCCAGGACCTAGGGGGGATTTCCACCTCCCAAATTGACTAGTATTGTCCCGAAAATTATTCCCTTGCAAATTTAAGACCATGGTTGGGTATATCAGTTGATTATATGTATGATATATGTTCTAATATGTCCCATCACCCCTAATGACCTTCCTCATCAAGTTTGAAAGCAATTGGATGAATTTTGGATCAATTGAATCCATATAACTAGAGTTGTAAGAAGATGAATTTGAGTACATTGTGAAAGAATTGAAGAATTGGTAATTTTGATAAAATTTACAAAAATGGGACATTACATTTATCTTTCCTCAATATGATATTTGAGAGTTGGCACTCTTCAATACACTAGATATTTTGCCATTTCCTTTTGGAAGAATGTTAAGAAAAAACAAAATAATTCATCGATCATTAATAACAATTTTATAAATAATATCACTAGTATAGTTATAAATAAAGTGGTATGTAAATGTCTATAGGTATAAATAACTACTTAAGCATAAAACAAATACTATTTAATAAACAAAAAATAAATAAAAACAAATTGTTAGTAGTTTTTTTAACCACTTTTTAACTAAACCTTATTTAAATCTTAATCAAGATGCATTTAACCATAACAAGATATGATGACCATGAAATGAATCTCTGGTGTACACTTGTTACACTTGGGTTAACCTTGTTGATCAGCTGAATCAAGTCCAAAATCTTGATATAATATCTAAATACCTACAGGAATAATAACCACATGTTATTATATGGTTGAGTTGAATGGATTTGCGATTTTTAAATTGACAAATTTTTTGGAGTAAAAAATAAATAAATAAATCAAAATAACTCAATGTTGTTAGGGTTTGAATGGATCTACACATTATAACAATGATTTTTTTAATAATTAAATAAATAGCTTATAAAAGTGAATTTATGAAATTATGTTTAACTATTAATATTAACACTTTAGTATTAATACTTTAATACTATTAACAATACTTTAATAATACTATTAACAACTACATTTTAATCAACTTCAATAATATTAGTTTATTAATGCTCATGCTTGATTCACTCTGCTAATATTAACATTAATGCTAATGTTAATAAATTAATACATTTCTACTATTCATTAAAATACTAGATATGCTTAATGATCTAGTTAGAAGAGAAGTTTGCATGGTGAAAAACTTCTTTGGCTTGCTAAAAATGCTATGAAAAAAACATTAGGAAATGTCACATGAGTAGAAAACATATGAATGAAACTTATTGTTAACCAACTTCAAGTGGGAGAATATTACGAGATGAATTCAATGTCTTGATGGTTTCTTGTATAGTTGTGCATGACTATCCCATCATGTTATTTGTATGATTGGAGGGGTCACAGAGGGGTAGCTAAGCCCCTTGTTTTTGGGGGTATGGGGATAGAATCTTAGAGGTGAAAATTTTTAAACCCTTCTAGTATATTGTGATTCCTTAGAGAACCCTCATATGTACAATATTAAAGGGAAGTGGCCACTAGAAATGTATCAAAAGAGAAGAAATCATTATGTTTTTACCAAGTCATAATAAAAGATCAAAGTTGAAATTTCTATGCGGTTTTACTTGTACATAGAAAGGTTTCAAGGACATTAGGGTTTCGAACTAATATCCTCACTGATACTAGAGCAAACTAAGGAATTAAATACTTGTGGGGTCTTGGGAAGTTGTCAACTAATCAATAAAAATTTTATGCACTCCTCCAAGGGATCAATATTGCCTCCTCAATTAACATAAGAAATGTTATGGTCTTTGGAGACTCTATCATCCTACGTTTCTTCAATAACTCTCATAACAAATAAAACTCCATAGTACATATTCTCAAACAAATAAAAAAAAGAATGCTTCCTTGAGGAGGTTTAATATATGCACAGTTTAAGAGCCTTAAAGTTTGAGCTAAACCAAACAAAAAGAATAGATACAAGGCTATGTAAGGGGCATTATCGAAAAAGCATAGAGGATGCATTTCTACCCATACCATAAGCCTATAATTCTTAAGGTACATGTAAAACTACTAGTGAAGCCATGTCTCATTGGCATTAATTCAATCAAGGTGAGAAGGTATGATGCATTTAGGTGCATTCCCTCTTGCACAAGTCTCAATCACTCAACATTTTTTTCTTATGAAGCTATGAGATATATCTCTTTTATTGAGCATGGGGTTGCAATTTGGATTTTCCTCCAATTTAGTGTTCAATCCCCTCTAGTTATGTTTATTGGGACCCATACTAGCTTAAAGGAATATCAAAAATACAATAAGGAAATATTGAGAGATAGGATTTTCATTTGAAAAAAAAGAGATTATACTACAAACTTTGTGTTTGGGCATTGAAGGTCTTTTTCCAGCCATGGTTTAACGAAAATAAAGGGATTTTGTGAATGCACTTATGAAGTTGACATTGGAATGAATTTGACCCTCCTATACTCTAATTCGATAAGAGGTGACTCAGAGGTATTATCTATGGGTGAAAACGTGAAGTTGGGTAACACTTCCGTGTGAATTGGGTGCCTGAATAACATAGCGGACGTTATTCGGCCGAATAACTATATTTATTTAGCCGAATAACATTTTTATTCAGCCGAATAACTTTTTTATTCGGCTGAATAACTATAGTTATTCGGTCAAATAACTGATCCTTTATTCTGTTGAATACCTTTTAACGATGAACCGTTTAATTTGACGGAACACATACCAGTTGGTAATTTTTACCTACGGTTCAATGTTTATTCAACCGAACAATTATTTGGCCAAATAATTGTTTGGCCGTATTATTATTTGGCCAAATAATTGTTTGGCCGAATAATTATTCTGGATAAAAGGTCGGCTGCAGCCCCATTTTCATGGTTTCCACTTGCAGTCGCCTTCTTTCTTCCGCCACCCGTAACATTTCCCGTCGTGCTTGGCACGCCACCTACCTAGTCTCCTATTGTACCCATCCCGACACTTGATTTGTCACCCCTCATCCTCATCCCCCCCTGTAATCCCACCTATTGTGCATTGACGTCTACATCTGCCACCCCACCACCTTTCTGGTGTCCTCTCGGCATGGAGGTCTGTACATGGAGGTTTGTTTGTGGAGGTCTGTTCGTGGAGGTCTATTCATTAAGGTGTGTTCGTGGTCTGTTCTTGAAGGGTCTGTTTATGGTATGTTCGTGGAGGCCTATTCGTGCTCTGTTCTCTTCTTGTCACGTATCTGTTTCTACATTTTTTTTTATAATCTGAACATTGAACAAAGTGATTCACGGCTTGTTGTATCCAATGGCTTAAATTTCTTTTTCATCGTAGTTTTTTTTTAATTTTATAGAGGAAGATATTCATTCATGAACTTTGTCCATGGACAGAGTTAATGAATTCTTTCCATGGACAGAGTTGGTGAAATCTGCATGGACAGAGTTCCTGAACTCTGTGCAACATCCCCGACCCTCCGACCGATGAAGAGGACGCTACCAATTACTGCTATCTACCTGGGAAACTAGCCTCATGAACATACACATAAAAATTGAAATTCTATGAACTAAATTAGGCATACATTATTACCATACAGCGGAAGCAAAACCATACATTCAAGCATTTAGCATGTTCATCATTTTCATTAAACAACTAATACAATTGCATATATGAAATAGACAAGAATACTTATCTTATGAGGAATCTTGTCCCACAACCAACTATGTCGCTGCAATGTTCCACCCAGCCATATGCTAGTGTGCTCCTTAATCTCTCAGCAACACTGCCACCCCCAAGTTGGGCATGATTGCCCAAGGAATAAGGAAATTAAGCAGGATCACACATAGCCAAAGATATTTCAATACTCAGTCAAGCCAACACGGTTGGGTTTATCAGACCAAGAGTATACAACAACACATAACCAAGCCAACAAGTTGGGTTTATCAGGTTATCGGGAGATGGAAGCATTGTTTTCTAAGCTAGTGGGCTCACTGAAGAGCTAAGGATGCCTACACCAGAACTAGCTTGATTCCTAAGACATCCACACACACCCAACACAAGGAATCATTCCCTTATCTGCTGCACAGTCCCTTGGGCCATGACTTCCTTTCTAGTAATATTCAGGGGGTGTATAGAAGAGATCCAACCCTATAGCTATGTCTATGAGGCTCCTAAAAAACACTAGGTTTGTCAAGAAGAATCCTTTCTACTCCTAAACAGTCCAAAGACCAATCCACTATGCACACACAACAAAACAACCATTCACAGTTCTAGGGTTTAAAAGAAAATACCAAAAAACAAAACTGGAATGGAAACTTGGGTAATACATAGCTCAAACTGAGCAATTCGATACCTGATTTGTTCGTGGCCCTATCATGGCCAAAACAACTCAACCACAAACTCACAGCAACCCAAAATGATGGGGAAACCAGCAGCGATTTATCATCTTGGAAAAAGGTGGAGAAATGTCAAAAAAACATTGGTGAAGAAACCCAATCAAAGATCATCACCCAAAATGAAATTCTCAACCTGAGGAGAGTGAAGAATGACTGCCCACGTGAGGTAAAAACACACATACAACAAAATCCCCAAAAACAAAATTTACCCACAGCCAAATCGTGAACGTAAGGCAACTCTCCCAGTTCTCTATGTGAGGAACAATCCCAAAACCTATGTGTGAGGAGAGAAAACCGCTGTCTCTGCGTGAGAATGGGAAAACTGGAAGAATGGGGGTCATTCCCTCTTCTTTCCCACATGAGGGTCAATGAGCTTCCTAGTGGCATGTGTGTGAGGGAAAGGACTAACAGTCCTGCCACACACCACTACCCATGCAATAACTATCCCCCAACTAACTCCATAGTATTTAATTTCATAGTTGAATGAGACATGGAAAGGTGAGTAAGACCAAATATAGGTGACAACTAAATGGTTTTATCAATTGACACTTGGATTTTCCCCAATGGCCCTAAAGGTTAAATAATTCCCCCTCCTTATCCTTAGGAAAATCATGCTCTTTTTTATTATGGTTGCATTGACATAGATGGTTGTGGGTATTTTTAATTAAAAATCATGTTTACATGATGCGAAAATTATAATGTGCCGGCTAGCATGAATACACCATCGGCAATGGTTTCTTTAATCATCGGAACATAAAACAATAAATCAATGGTGGGGATTTTCCCTTTAGCTCCACACCACTATTAATTGCAATATATATATCATATACATTTTAATGCAAATGGGTTCAAAACCAGGGTGTTACATTCCCCTCCCCCTTCAACAACAATGTCCTCAGTGTTTACAAAATTGAACAAAATTCTACACTAGTATCGCCTCAGTATTCCGGAGAATTGAAAAAAAATGGATGTGCCAATCACATGGCATCCTCCAGCTCCCACATAGCCTCTTCAGGACCATAGTGCTCCCATTCCACATTTACCTGCCCTATGGCTCGGTTCTGGAGCATTGTGACCTTCCTGTCGAGGATGTGCATTGGCTCGATTTGGAACTCTCCCTCGGGTTCCACCTGAATCACATCCCAATTTATCACATGGTTAGGATCATGTACATATTTCTTAAGCAAAGAAACGTGAAAAACATTATGAGCTCTAGTGCAAGAAGGTAATGCAAGTCTATATGCAACTGGCCCTATTCTTTCAAGAACTTCAAACGGCCCACAATATCTTGGTGACAGCTTGGCACAACTTCCAAGCTTCAAGGAACTCTTCTTTTTCCTCATTCTGAGGTAAACATGATCCCCAACACTGAACTCTTTGTTCACCCTATGCTTATCTGTGTAGCTTTTCTGTCTATCCTGGGATACTTTCAGATTCTTCCTGATCTTTACAACCTCTTGCTCCATCTCCTTGAGCAATTCTGGACCAAGCACCACCCTATTCACTGGATTATCCCAAGTCACTAGTGTCCTACACTTTCTGCCATACAAAGTTTCATACGGATTCATCCCTAAGGATGCTTGCTATCCATTGCTATAAGCAAACTCTACCAAGTGTAAGTAATCTTCCCACTTGGTTGGTTTTTCCATCACATACATGCGAAGCATGTATTCAAGCACTTGATTAACTCTCTCTATCTGCCCATCAATATGAGGATGGTATACAGTGCTGAAGTTTAGATTTGTACCCAAATTTGCAAACAACCCCTTCCAAAAATTGGAAGTGAACTTGACATCTCTGTTAGAGAATATTGCCTTAGGAAATCCATGCAATTTGAAACTCTGCTTCATGAATTTCTTTGCAATGTCATCAATCTTATGCGTAGAATTAACCGGTATAAAATGTGTTTCTTTTGTCAACTTGTCCACTACAACCATGATGGAATCATGTTGTCTCCAAGTCATTGGAAATCCTGTAACAAAATCCATGGAAATAACTTCCCATTTCCATTCTAGAACTGGAAAAGGTTGCAACAAACCTGCAGGGTGTTGATGCTCAACCTTTACCTACTAACATTTCATGCACCTTGAAATATATTCAGCCATGTCCGTTTTCATTCCTTGCTAAAAGTACTACTTTCTAGCTGTAGCAATTGTCTTTTGATATCCTGCGTGACCAGAATATAGAACTTGATGGATTTCATCCATAACAACTCCCCTTAGATCTGCTACATTTGGAATATAAATTCTTCCTTTATAAGTAATAAATCCATCTTCTTCCAATTTATATCCCTCATACCTCTTCTCAAGACTTTGCTGCTGCAATTTTTCTTTTATTTGCGCATACATTTCATCTTCAGCAGTATGACTAACAATCTATTGTCTTAAATATGATTGGCAAATACTAAGAGATGCCACATGCCTTTCATGCACCTTCCTGCTGATTGCATCAGCTACCTTGCTCTCTTTTCTTTTTATGTGCTTGATTTCAAAATCAAACTCACATAAAACCTCCATCCATCTTGCTTGCCTAGAATTCAAAGTAGGCTGATCAAACAAATACTTCAGACCACAATGGTCTGTCCTTAGTTCAAATATTTTTCCCATCAAGTAGTGCCTCCACATATTGAGAGCATGCACTATGGCTGCAGGCTCTAGATCATGAGTGGCATAGTTCTTCTCATGCTCCTTCAGCTTTCCTGAATCGTAACATATCACATGGTTGTCTTGCATAAGGACTCCTCCAAGACCTTGTCCGCATGCATCGGTACACACCACAAAATATTTCGCTGGGTCTGCAATTTTCAATATTGGTGAGAAGATTCTTCAACTGCTGGAAGCTTCCTTCACACCTCGATGTCCATTCAAATTTTACCACCTTCTTTCACAAAGAAATGATGACATGTGCAACTTTGGAGAATCCTTCAATGAATCTCCTATAGTATCCTTCAAGTCCCATAAAAGATCTTACATCTGTCACATTTCTTGGATTAGTCCAATTCATAATAGCTTTAATCTTTTCAGGGTCCATGGATATACCCACTTCTAAGATAATGTGACCCAAATACTGAATTCTATCTCTATAGAAGTCACACTTGCTCAACTTTGCATACAGCTGATGCTCCCTGAGCAATTTCAATGTCAATCTCAAATGCTCTTCATGCTCTTCCTCATTCTTAGAATAAATAAGAATGTCATCAAGGAAAAAAAGAACAAACGTGTCCAAATACATACTGAAGACACTGTTCATAAGGCACATAAATGTAGCTGGTGCATTTGTGAGACCAAATGGTACCACTACAAACTCATAATGTCCATACCTTGTCCTGAAGGCTGTCTTATGAATGTCTCCATCCTTGATTCTCACCTAATGGTAACCAGACCTCAATTCAATAGTGGAAAACACCCTTGCTCCTCTCATTTGATCAAAGAGGTCATCAATCCTAGGCAACGGCTATTTGTTCTTCACAGTGACTTTGTTCAGCTATCTGTAATCAATACACAACCTGAGTGTACCATATTTATTCTTTACAAATAGAACTGGTGCTCCCCAAGGGGACACACTCGACTTGATATACTTCTTCTCCAACAATTCTTTCAGTTCCATCTTCAACTCTAGCATCTCTAGTGTACACATTCTATAGGGTGTCTTGGACACTGGTGCTGCTCCTGGCACAAGTTCAATTGTGAAATCAACGTCCCTCTTTAGAGGAAGCTCTAGAATCTCATCAGGAAACATATCCCTGAATTCCTATAACACATGAAAGTATTTCAACCTAGGAGTTTCATTCTCTATTGCCTTGAAAATATGAGCTACATACAACTGACAACCTTTCCTATAGAACTTCATCAACTACATTGCTGAAATATTCCTCATAGAAATCACCTTTGGAATGCCTCTTATAACTATTGGGTTCCCTTCTTCATCCATGCATTCAAAATTCTTATTATAACAGTAAAGCTTTACCCTGTGAGCTTCTAACTAATCCATTCCGATGAGGACATCATAGGAACCAAGTGGTAGAACATTTAGATCTATACAAGTGGCCAATCCATTATTGATCAATGGGCATTTCTCTACCACTTCACTAATCTTTTTCTTAGTTCCAGTGGCTAGCTGAACTAAATAGATTTTATATGCTTTACTTTCTTAAAAGCACAAATCTCCACTAATCTAGGAGTAATGTAATTGTAAGTAGAACCAGGGTCAATCAAAATAGAAACAGATTGATCAACAATCTTACTTGCAACCTCAACCATAGTTGACTGGTGGTCTGCCTAGTGGTCCTCCAGTGCTGCATAAATCTTAGGGATGACCCTTGCTACTTGACCCACTGTTTATGCTTCTTGAATGTTATAATCTGGCCTTGTACTCTTATTCTTGAGTGGACAATTCCTACACATGTGGGGTCCTCCACATTTACAACATCAGAGAGGTTCTCTGTTTTATTGTGGATCTCTAGGCTTTTCTCCCATCACTTTGGTTGGTTGCTTCTCAGCTTGTGACGGCTGCTTCTGCTGATTCCTGAAGCTAGAAGGTTTGAAACCTTTCTTCCTCTGGTCAAAATTCTCATTCTTCTTGTCCTTCCATGTCTTATGGTAATCAGGTTTTCCTTTTCTTTTCTCATAGAAATACTTAGCTTTCCTTATTGCTTCTTCAATCTTGGAGTAGGCCAATTCATAATGGCTTCAATTCTGTCTTTATAAGACTGAGGCAATCCACTTAGGAAACGTTGTATTTTCACTTTTTCATCTTTGATGTACCTAACATACCTTAACAATTCCAAGAACTTATTTGCATACTCTTCCATGGTCTCCTGTCCCAATCTCAGCTCATGGAACTCCCTAATTTTGTCATCATAATACCTATCAGAGAGGTATTTCTGCTTGAAATACTTCTTGAATTGTTTCCACTTAAGTCTCCTTTCAATGATCCTCTTTACTTTCTTGAAGTGCTCCCACCAAATGGATGCCCTTCCATTCAGATTGAAAATGGAAACCCTTTCCTTCATGTTTCCCGAATAATCCTTAAGTTGGAAGTACTTCTTTATCCCAAGAAGCCAAGCTTCAGCCTCTTGTCCAGTCTTTACCTCACCATCAAATGTAGGAGGTTTATCCTTCTTAAATTCATCCCAAGAGAGATCCCTATGGTGCCTCTTTCTCTTTCCCTTGCAAGAAGAAGAGCTTGAATCTCCACTAGATTCTTCTAAGTCAGATGCTCTACTAGAAATCCTTCTTCTCATGGTATTTCTCTTACTACCTTCTATTTTTATTGTACCTTGTCCAAAGTCTATCTTTCTTTACAGTTCTATCAAACTCTACAACATAGCAACATTCAACTGATGCTGCTCTTCCTGAGCTTTAATCAATCTTCTCATGGTGGCTGCAATATCTAGCAGTGTCTCTTGGAATTTCCTTCCATTAGACTCTATGTCATCATTTTCAACTCGGACATTTTCCCCCATGGCATCTCGTGCATGCTCGTAGGAGTCCCAAGCATCATATCTATCATGGGTTCTCATGGCCAAACCACAACCTACCTTACCGAACCGCACTACCTGGAATACTTCCCTTGATGGAAACTATGATTCTGCAAAATGTGTTAGTAACACAATTGTTAGCTGGATAACATTTATACAAATCATAATTACTTACCTTCTCTTGGAAAAATCATACAATGACAACTTTTCCCAAAACACAGAATTTTATTTCTCAAAGAACGACTATCTTAATGGAACGACGGGGGTCAAGGGGACTTTCCCCCTTTTCAGCTATGTAAATCCACTAAAAATATGCTTTTCCCACTGAAAAATCCCACTAAAAAACTCAGATTTTTCCATCCGATCGTAGCCCTTCCCAACAGGTCATCCAATGTATTGGGGCACTTGTTGATAACTATTCCAATGCCTTATCGAGTGAGTCCTCATTTCTTTTCCACCTAACTTATCCAATGTATCGGATAGACTTCATCCTAAGTCATCCAATGTATCGGATAGACTTCATCCTAAGTCATCCAATATTTTCCATACTTAGAAAAGTTTTTGAAATTTTCTTGTCTTTCACATTTTTTCTCTGTTGGGGAAAGGGTAACCTTACTTCTATCACTGCTTCTTCATGGCCCATTCAGGCCCATGCTGCAACATGTGCTCTGATGCCACACTGTAACGTCCCTGACCCTCCGACCAACGAAGAGGACGCTACTTATTACTGCTATCTACACGGGCAACTAGCCTCATGAACATACACCTAAAAATTGAAATGCTTTGAACTAAATCATGCATACATTATTACCATACAGCGGAAGCAAAACCATACATTCAATCATTTATCAGGTTCATCATTTTCATTATACAACAAATACAATTGCAGATATGAAATAGACAAGAATACTTATCTTATGAGCAAGCTCATCCCGCAACTAGCTATGTCACTGCAACGTTCCACCCAACCATAGGCTAGTGTGCTCCTTAATCTCTCAACAACACTGCCATCCCCAAGCTGGGCATGATTCCCCAAGGAATAAGGAAACTAAGGAGGCTCACACATAGCCAAAGACATTTCAAGACTCTAATAAAGCCAACACGGTTGGGTTCATCAGACCAAGAGTATACAACAACACATAACCAAGCCAACAAGTTGGGGTTATCAGGTTATCGGGAGATGGAATCATTGTCTGCTAAGCTAGTGGGATCACTGAAGAGATAAGGATTCCTACACCAGAACTAGATTGACTCCTAAGACATCCACACACACCCAACATAAGGAATCATTCCCTTCTCTGTTGCACAGTCCCTCAGGCCATGACTTCCTTTCCAGTGCTATTCAAGGGGTGTAGAGAAGAGAGCCAACCCTCTAGCTCTGTCTATGAGGCTCCTACAAAACAATAGGTTTGTCAAGAATACTCCTTTCCACTCCTACATAGTCCAAAGACCAATCCACTATGCACACACATCAAAACAACCATTCACAGCTCTGGGGTTTAAAAGAAATACCATAGAACAAAATCGGAATGGAAACTTGGGTAATACTTAGCTCAAACTGAACAATTCGATAGCTGAGTCATTCTTAGCCCTATCATGGCCAAAACGACTCAACCACAAACTCACAGCAACCCAAAATCATTGGGAAACCAGCAGTGATTTCTCAGCTTGGAAAACGGTGGAGAAATGTCACAAAAACATTCTGGAAGAAACCCAATCATAGATCATCACCCAAAATTAAATTCTCAGCCCGAGAAGACTAAAGAACAACGGTCCACATGAGGTAAAAACACACATACAACAAAATCCCCAAAAACAAAATTTACCCATAGCCAAATCATGAACGTAAGGCATCTCTCCCAGTTCTCTGCATGAGGAACAATCCCAAAACCTATGTGTGAGGAGAGAAAACCATCGTCTATGTGTGCGAATGGGAAAAATGGAAGAATGGGGGTCGTTCCCTCTTCCTTCCCACGTGAGGGTGAATGAGATTCCTAGTGGAGTGTGCATGTGGGCAAGGACTGGAATTCTTGCCACACACCACTTCCCATGCAATAACTGTCCCCCAGTTAACTCCATAGTATTTAATTTGGTAGATGAATGAGACAAGGAAAGGTGAGTAAGACCAAATATAGGTGACAACTAAACAGGTTTATCAATTGACACTTGGATTTTCCCCAATGGCCCCAGAGGTTAAATAATTCCCCCTCCTTATCCTTAGGAAAATCATGCCCTTTTCATTATGGTTGGATTGACATAGTTGGTTGTGGGTATTTTTAATTAAAAATCATGTTTACGTGATGCAAAAATTAGAATGTGCCAGCTAGCATGAATACACCATCGGCAATGGTTTTTTTAATTGCCAGAACTTAAAACAATAAATCAATGGTGGGGATTTTTCCTTTAGTTCCACACCACAATTAATTACAATATATACATCATATACATTTTAATGCAAACGGGGTCAAAACCAGGGTGTTACACTCTGCATGTGGACAGAGTTCATCAACTCTATCGATGTGGAAAGAGTTCATCAACTCTGTCCCTGATCACTTTACTTAGCATAAGGGATTTTAGTTGTTTTTATATAAATCATAAACAAAAAAATCTTTCTATTGAGATATGAATGTAATAATATTATAATATTTGCATATCAAAGTCAAAATAAGAGATTTTAGTATTTGCATATCAAAGTTACAATTATAGTTATATATTGGTTTTAACTTTACTTATCATTAGGGTTTTAAGTTGTTTTTATATAAATCATAAACAAAAAAAAATCCAAGTATTGAGATTTGATGTACCTAATAATATTATAATATTTGGATATTAAAGTCAAAATATGATATTTTAGTATTTGCATATCAAAGTTACAATTATAGTTATATTTTGGCTTTGGCTTTAATAAGGTACAAGTTGGAATGAAGGAAAGTGGAGGCATAGGTGTGCATTTAAAGATATTCATATCAATTTTGGTATTTTGGTATGTTTTCCAAAATGAAGAGCCACTTAGAGTAACAAACAAAACATATGTGACATCCTCACCTTCCTCATTGACAGACTTCATGAACTTTGGCCACATGGACATAGTTCATGAACTCTGTCCATGTGGACAGAGTTGATGCATGACATCATCACCTTCCTCATTGATAGACTTCATGAACTTTGTCCCTGTATGAGATTAGTAGTCTTCCATTGGAGTCTCATTCCGCGAGGCTGCACAAGCTAGGCCTTCAGTTACCGCAATAGATTAACCTCGGAAGAGAGATTCAGAAGCTCATTCATTAGAGTTCTATAGGGGTTAGCAAATAATTACAACTTAGTTTAATTTGGTTTATGTGCATGTAGCTACTTATAGTTTTACTTGTTTCATGTTATGTTACAAGTACAGGATATCCATAATCATTAAAACAATGGAATGTATTATTATAGTACAAATAACAAGGGCATTTAATTTGTAGTTATGATTATCGATCCATTTGATCTATGTATTTCTAATATAAAATACCAAATATTACAAATAACAATTATTATTACACTGAGGTTAGTATCATTCCCATTAATCTATGTCATAAAAGAATCACAAATAACCTATATAATGCTTATTAGTTACAGTTTATACTTAGCATTATATTAGGATATTGTACTGATTGATCTAATTATTAAGCCTATAAATAGCCATAGATCAACTCTGCATTCATAAAAGTAAGATCTATTTGTGGTTAAGCTTTAACATATACAAAGGGATATATAAATAATATATATATAATAAACTACTTACACCTAAGCTCTAAGCTGAGCTGATTACAACCTGTATTAATATGAAGTAATATGAAAATGCTGATGATTACACTTTTCATGCTATAACTTTTTGTACATTGTTGGCAGGTATCGTTCATTTTTTCGGTGGTTGGTTTGTTTTGCTTCCTTCGTTGTTCAATTTTATTTGTAGATATGGGTCGCAGTGCCATTTATATAAAGAAGGGTCATTTATCTTTATTTTTAGATATGGGTTGCAGAGTATTTGGATTTATAGATATGATTGATCAAATATATAACTCCAATTACTCCACGACTAATATCTACACATAAAATTTAGAGGAAGCGAAAGTAGTAATGCTTTTACTTGTTTCTTCTTCAAGGTATATACTATTACCCACACTTATCATTCAATAGTCAATGTTTGGATAGAGTGCATGAACTCTTTCAATGTGGAAAGAGTGCATGAACTGTGTTCATGAACTCTCTACACATGGACAGAGTTCATGTAGAGTGCATGTACTCTGTCCACATGGATAGAGCGCATGAACTCTGTCCATGTGTAGAGAGTTCATAAACTATTTCCATGTGGACAGAGTGCATGAATTCTGTCCAAATAGACATAGTGCAACATCTTTTTGTTTGGAATTAAATTCTCCCATTGCTTCCTATACTCTATTTTATTATAACATGTATTTTATTATGGTAAGTATGTATATTCCTAATAAGTGTACCTATAATGTCTCATGTAGTTAATACAAAATAAATCTAAATTTTTATCCCACTACTCCAAGATTAGCTCTATGATTACCATTGCTTACTTCCTACTTTGTTCATATTTGGGTGGCTTACTAGATAAGGATGACTAGTATAATTTTAATTGTTTCTATTTTTGAGTGCTTACATTGTAACCACCTATCGTAATAATTCAAATTGGGAACATTTTTTTATGATTCTATGGAATAATGAAAATATTTGTAGATATAATTTATGTATTAATTTAGGATTTAAATTAAGATTTATGTTCATGAATTGATTCTTTGACATAAATAAATGTAACTTTTACTTAATATTTGACTATATTGGTTCCATTCATTTAAAAAATAAAAAACACATCAAAAACACAAAGATTGGCACATTAATTTTTCATGCATCCAACAATAAATTAGATATATTCATTTTAAGAACTATTAGATAATAAATTAGCTATATTCATTTTAAGAACTATTAGATAATATTATGGACATCTAGGTCCTTATAAAAAACTTGGTTTATTTAGTAGCTAGGTCTTTGAAGTTGAGGAATTAACATGTAGAATTTGAATATGTTATGAGTTGATATTTGTGTAAACTTGTAGATATCATATCAAATGGAAATAGATAATAAATTAGCTATATTCATTTTAAGAACTATTAGAAAATATTAGGGACATCTAGGTCCTTATTAAAAACTTAGTTTTTTTAGTAGCTATGTCTTTGAAGTTGAGGAATTAACATGTAGAATTTGAATATTGTTGGAGACATTTACCACCATACACACTCATTTTGGTCAATTTGGCCTATTTAAACCACTATCCTAAGTTTTATTGACTTAATTGACATCAAAGGAGCACTGTATGACATCAGCATGAGCACACCCACGCCTACCTTCAGTCAAGGAGGCTAACTAAGCCTTCTCCTTCATTCGGGGAGGCTAACTGGAGCACTCTGGGGGTGATATGAGTGTCATAAATGCACTTTATTGCTAACTGATGGTTACAATCAGTTAAACAGAGCATTGAAGGTGCCTCTCTTCATTAAATTGATTATTTAATGAACTGGAGTCAACAAGGGCACCTCCAACCACTTTTGATGGTCAGTTACACTTCAGTTGACCTCATCGGGATTCAATGGAGTCATTGATGCGCTGCCACTTGTTGGTTGGCTTGCAGTGACATGTGTCTGAGCTACTTTCAATTAGACTCAGTCATTTATTGCACTCTAACTTCAGTTAGGACTCAGTTGAGTCAATTAGGGGTTTTATCAGTAGTTAATTTGAGTGTTCATTGTGGATTGCATTCAGTTAAGCTACACTCGCTCATTCAATTCAAATGGCCTCCTTGGGAATTCGAATTGTCTTGGAATTCATGCATCTTGCATGATCATTGTATTGTATCATCATTCTTTCATTTGATTATACAGAGTTGCTACTTCCATTGCAGCACCACTTTGCCAATTTTAAGCATATTTTTCTGTATTCTTTGTGAGACGGTGTTTTCAATTCCTAGACCACTGTGACAAATTAATATGGTATCAAATCTCACAGTGGGACGAAGATCAGATCTCTCAAAAAAAAAAATTTGACAGATCTTGCATGAAAAATTTAGCAAAGCTCAAAAATTCCAGCACTGCACCAGAAGCCAAGGCTTACCACTTAATACCCCAAGTAAGGAAATTGTTGGTTAAGCTTGCTTGATCAACTATGTTGGGTATGATGAAATCCTAAAATGTGCAGGCTGTCCGACCTTACGGTGCCCCTTTTGTTGTGATTTGCAGGTTTTTAACATGTGAAAGCATTCACTCCAGCAGTCTTAGATGGCTTCTTCCGTAGAACTCTTGACTCTGTTCAATTTCCACTCATGGAAATGAGACATGGAGATCCAGCTACATGCCAGAGGAATCTATAGGGTCACTATGGACACTGAAGAAGAGCCTACTTCTATGACCGACAAAGCTATATTCTTGAACAAGAAAGATGAAGCATTCGGATTCCTGTGCCTCTCTGTTTCCCGGGATCTTCTTTTCCATCTCTCAGGATTGAAAACTCCAAAGTAAATCTGGGACAAATTGGAAACCCTATATGGAAAGTAGGATGATTTGAGAGTATACCAACTTGATAATGAGTTGATGTCTCTCCAGCCTTCCAATTGCGAGACCTTGAATGACTTTTTCACAAAGTTCAAGCGCATTGTCTTACTGTTGAAGCAATGTAAAGTGGATAAGGAGGATGATCAGCTCATCCTCACCATACTCTCCAAACTTGGAGCTGATTATTCATTTTTTGTCTCTACATTTCGTGTGGGGAAGCTTACAACCCCTAAATGGAATATTCCTTCACTCAATGCCCTCATTGATCCCCTAACAAGTGAACATGATAAGCTTGTCTAGATGGGGATCATCAAATCCTCCCGTGATCAAGACCTCGATGTCTTAGGGCCCAAAGATCTGAAGGGTAAAGGAAAGCAACAGAAGAACCCAAAAACCAAATTTGAAGCTCCTAAACCTAAAGTTTAAAACCAGCAGCATGAAGAGTCTTCCGGCTCAAAGAAGAACAAAGGAAAAGGGCATCATGGAAAGGAAAAATTCAAGTGTTCATACTACGGGAAGGACTTCCACCCTGAACATGCCTACATGAAGAAGAAACTTGATGAAGATACCTCTCTCCTTGAGAGAAATCACATCAATATTCTAGAAATCTTTCGAAGGAGAGATCAACAAAAACGGGAACCACAACATGAAAGAGGTCATTCCCTCATGGAAAGCACTTTGAAGTCCAAAGCACTCTTGATAGATTTTGGAGCTTTGAGCCACATGATGGCTGAAAGAGACTCCTTCTCATATTTGGAGACCGGAAAATCCATTCCCATCCACATGGGAGATAACTCCACCATCATTTTTGAAGGCCAAGGTACTGTAGATCTTGAGAATGGCTATTTTTTAAATGTTTTGTATGTACCATCTCTGGCATCAAACCTCCTTAGTGTTTATCAAATGACACATATGAGAGTGCCCAAGAGAGTATCCTTCATCCCGAATGATGTGGACATCACAGAACTTGCATGCAGGAAACTTGTAGCAAAAGGCCTTGCAAACCATCATGCAAAAGCCTATGATTTCTCCCATTTTGTGGCGGATGCAAAGTCCACCTCATTGCTGAATCATGGAAATGAAGTTAGTAGAATACGGCATGAGAGGTTCGGCCATCTCAACTTCAAATAATTGCAGCAATTACATAAAAATTCTATGGTTAAATGCCTCATGGTCATCAAGGAAACCACCGAAATTTGCAAAGGCTGTGTTGTTGGAAAGCACCCTGAGCACAAGTTCAATCGAGGGAAGGCAAGCCGAGCATCATGCATCTTGGGACTGATACATTCTGATATCAGTATTCCCATGCCTATCAATTCCATGAATGGATAAAGGTATGTTCTAACTTTCATTGATGATTTTTTCAGATACACATGGGCCTTCTTTATCAAAAAGAAGTTTGAAGTCTATGAAAAGTTCACTGATTTGAAGGCCTTGATTGAGAATGCATCTGGCAAAAAAATCAAGATCTTGAGATCTGATAATGGTGGGGAGAATTTAAATAATTATTTTCTATACATATGTTCCCAAAGTTGTATTCAGGTCCAGCATTCAATTCCCTACACTCCCCAGCAGAACGGTGTAGCGGAGAGGAAGAATTGGTCTCTCAAGGAGATGACCACCTGTATGTTGGAATCAAAGAATATGGCTACAAATTTGAAGGATGAAGCCATGCATGATGCAGCATATATTTAGAATATATTGCCACACTCATCCATGAAAGGGAAGACCCCTTTCGAAGCATACTTCAGACACAAGCCGAATGTGTCGAATCTGTGGGTGTTTGGGTCCACTGCATGGGCCCAAATTCCACTTGATAAAAGGAGGAATTTGCAACCGCAAAGCATAGAATGTCTATTTATTGGGTATCCTTATGAATCAAAATGTTTCAAGATAGTAGGTATCAAAACAAAACAAATCATCATCGAAAGGAGTGTCAAATTTGATGAGCCTCTTCAGAAGGTGGAACTAGTGAAGGAGAAAACTGCTAAATTTTGCTCCTATTCTACTGAATATTTGGATGATGAAATCGGGGGTGATGACCCTAATTTGGATCCTATGATTTCTGATATCAATGTACATCAAACATCATATGCTAAATCAGAACCTGAAGTACAAAATCATCCCCGAACTTGGGCTCGACAGACACTCTCCTCCACAAGATATAACATTGGAAATCCAGATGATCCAAGGAGAACCCGGTATGATTTCCAAAGAGCAGGTATTGCGCTCTCTTGTCCTGATTATTTGCTTTCTGAATCTTGTTATTTGATGATAAATTCAGACCCAAATTCCCACTACCATGCTCGGAAGGATACAAGATGGCAAGTTTCCATGGATGAAGAGATGAATTCTCTTCAGAAAAACACTACTTGGGAGCTAGTTTCTCTTCCTCCGGGAAGGAAATTGGTTCAATGCAAGTGGGTGTTTTGGAATAAGGTTGTTGAAAATGGAAGCACTTGCAAATAAGGCAAGGATAGTGGTAAAAGGTTTCTGTTAGGTCCAAGGTGTTGACTACCATGAGACTTTTGCACTGGTTGCAAAAATGGACTCCATCCGCCTAGTTTTGGAAATTTCAACATCTAAGCACTGGGAAGTGCATCATATAGATGTTAAGTTAGCATTTCTGCATGGATATATTCATGAGGAGATATACATGAAGCATCCTGAAGGCTACATTTCTGATCCATATTTGGTTTGCAAGCTAAAGAAGTCAATATACGGGTTAAAACAGGCCCCAAGAGAGTGGTATTCCAAGATGGATGCCTTCCTTCTCTCGCAAAACTTCCAAAGGTGTAGATCAGATCCAAATGTGTATATACACCAGTATGATGGTCATTGGATTATTATTGTTTTATATGTTAATGACTTACTAATCACAGGTAGCACGGTTGCTTCTATTTCAATCATCAAAACTACTCTCCACAATGCATTTGAAATGAGCGATTGAGCGATTTGGGGCTCTTAAAACAATTTTGGGGGCTCAAAATTGAGCAAAATTCTGATGGGATAATGGTCACTCAGTCCAAATACATATAAGACCTATTAGTAAAGTTTAACATGGCTGAATTTAGGCCTACACCATTCCCTTTCCTTTCAGGGATCATCCTTGAAGAAAGAAAAAGCACACCTCCCATGGACTGCACTATTTATCAACAACTGATTGGTAGCTTGTTGTACTTGAATCATTCTCAGCCTAATATCTGTTATGCCATGAATGATGTATCAAGATACATGCATCATCCCCATGATATTCATTGGAAGGTAGCCAAGAGGATCCTCCAATACATTCAGGGAGCCAAGACCTACGGCATTCATTATGTTGTAGACTCCGAGCTAGAGATGGTTGGATACACAGATTCTGATTGGGCAGGTGATTCTATTGATTAGAAGTCTACTTCTGGATATGTCTTCATGTTTGGTGGTGGCCCCATTTTCTGGTCTAGAAAAAAACAGGTCTTCATAGCATTGTCTTCAGCAGAGGCCGAGTATCGAGGAGCGGTGAATGCTTGCATCCAAGCTGTTTGGTTGCAAGGAATTCTTTCAGAGTTTGATCTTGGTAGTACTTTTTCCACTGTACTCTTTTGTGACAATCAAAGTGCTATTAATATATCCACATATCCACTTACCAGGAAGAGGACCAAGCATGTAGAGATACACATGCACTATATTAGGGAGCTAGTGCATGACAGGACCATCATTCTGCAATACTACCTGACTGATGAGCAGATTGCAGACATCTTCACCAAGAGATTTTTAGAAAAGAAGTTCACTTACCTTTGTTCACTATTGAGGGTGAGTTCATCAAGGTGATCCAACTACTTTCAGTGTTCAGCTTGAGGGGGGGTTTTTCCCACTGGGTTTTCCCTCTTTTCCTCACTTAGTTTGTTTTGAGCATTGTTTGAGTTTTAGTATTGTACAGGGTGACCTATGGCCTTTTGTTGTCGTGGCCCTAGCATTCTTATGCACTTTATGTTTTCTAATTCTCCTTAGTATAGCTTAAGGGGGGGTGTTGGAGACATTTACCACCATACACACTCATTTTGGTCAATTTGGCCTAGTTAAACCACTATCCTAAGTTTTATTGACTGAATTGACATCAGAGGAGCACTGTATGACATCAACATGAGCACACCCATGCCTACCTTCAATCAAGGAGGCTAACTAAGCCTTATCCTTCATTCGGGGAGGCTAACTGGAGCACTCCAGGGGTGATCTGAGTGTCATAAATGCACTTTATTACTAACTGATGATTACAATCAGTTAAACAGAGCAGTGAAGGCGCATCCCTTTATTAAATTGATTATTTAATGAACTAGAGTCAACAGGGGCACCTCCAACCACTTCTGATGGTCAGTTACACTTCAGTTAACCTCATCGGGGTTCATTGGAGTCATTGATCTGCTACCACTTGTTGGTTGGCTTGCAGTGACATGTGTCTAAGCTACGTTCAGTTAGACTCAGTCATTTATTGCAATTCAACTTCAGTTAGGACTCAGTTGAGTCAATTAGGGTTTTGATCAGTGGTTAACTTGAGTGTTCATTGTGGCTTACATTCAATTAATCTAGACTCACTCATTCAATTCGAATGACCTCCTTGGGAATTCGAATTGTCTTGGCATTCATGCATCTTGCATGATCATTGTATTCTATCATCATTCTTTCATTGGATTATACAGAGCTGCAACTTCCATTGCAGCACCATTTTGGCAATTTTATGCATATTTGTCTGTATTCTTTGTGAGACCGTGTTTTCAGTTCCTAGACCACTGTGACAAATTAATAAATATGTTATGAGTTGATATTTGTGTAAACTCGTAGATACCATATCAAATGGAAAGAGAGCAGCCTTTGATACAGAATCGTAGGAGATCATCACATTATTCTAGAGTTGGTGTCCCAAATGATAATCAAAGATTGTCGACTTCACCTTGAGATTCAAGCTTATTGTATAGTTCACCTTCATCTGATCATTGACGTGGCGATAGTGGTAGAGATGATTCCCCCTTATCCTCTATGGGTGAACATGGGTCTCGACCTTCAGTATGGGAGACAAGCATGGATGCATAGCAAGGTTCGCAAGAGGCTCGTCATCCTACACAAGGTGGCGAAGGTCAAGCTAGGATGCAATATGTCCAACTAGTTGAGATTTTTACACCCATTACAACCTATCCATCAGATTTACCAGAGGGGCTTCCATGGGAAAGTGGTCTTCAACAAACGACCCTTGAAATTTGTAGGGCTCACTATGACAAGCTGCAAAATGATCTTTCTAGTTTGAATCTCTCCCTAGACAACAAACAAAGTATAGAGATGGTTTTGCAATCATTAAAAAAATTCATTGAGGTATATGAAGATCTTGGACCAACAACAGATGGTTTTGTTTCCTTGATGCAGAGAAGAAAGGCGCAGGTGATGGGTCCAGACAAGTGGGCTGTTGTGAAGGAGAGAGTGACTAGAGAATAGGCCAACTTAATGTTTAACTTCAAAGAGGGACTAAAGAATAAAGCATTGAAAGTGCAATATTTTAATCACCCTGAACCTGCACATTTTTTATATGATCGGTTCCTTGCAGCCTATGGTCGGTTTCCATAAACGATGAGGTTCCTAATTAGTTTTCTAGGTTTTTTTATGCCAATTGTTTTTTGAGTATGAAGCCAGACTATACTGATATTCATTCTGAGTTTTATGGAGTTGGAAAAGGGAGGATATGCAATCGAAAAGGTGCTCTTAGAGAGCCCAGTACTCTTCGACCTCCACCTCAGATATCTCGTCCACCTAGGCTTGTGACTTACAAATCAGAGATGGATCCCACATCACAAGTTGGGACAACTACAAGGCATAATGTTGTCAAAGGTTTGACTTTAGCATTTGTAGGAGTTGATGTTGGATTGAGTCTAGAGAGGGCTTGAGCCACTATCGGAAAAAATTTGTTTACGAAACAAATGATGAGTTAGATTGTATGGGCATTGAAGATCTAAAGGCCTATGCCAAGGTTTGTCACGATATAGCTTTGGATATAATATTTAATGACACGTCAAGTATAGGAGAGGTTTGTGTACTTTCAATCTATTTACTTTCTTTATTTATTTTGAATTGAAATTTTTGTTACATTATATCTATGTATGATAAATTATTTTTTGATGTATAGTAATAAATACATTATGTAAATGTTTATTGGTTTTAGTTTTCTCAACTGTTAAATGAACATAATTTTAGAGTCTACACTAGTCAAAATGCTGGAAATGTAGAAGAGCATTTTGGAGAGGTATATTTATTACTTACATATTTATATTTATGTTTGGAAGATATTTTATCTTTTTGTTTTTAAATTTAACTATGTATCTTATTGTTAATTTGACTTATCCATGCAGGTTTCATTAGATTCGAACTTTTTAGATGATTTTTCATCTATTGTGAGCTAATGATTTAATTTTTTTTGTTTCGATTTTAAGTTAATTTCTTAAGCTTAGTTTTTTTTGCTTTTACTATGATTTATTTATTAACAAAATTTAAATGTTAAGGGAAGAGAACATATTGAAATTGGCGGTGAAGATATAGGTTCTCTGATGGATGTGGATATTAGCACCAACGTAATTTTGTTCATAATTGAATTGTTCTTGAATTGTTCTCTGATATATAAGTTTAAATAGTTTAAATAATTTTTGACATTTGTAAATTGATTTTATATGTGTTGAAGCTTGGGTATCTTCGATCTTTTCAAGGCAAAGGGAAGACTCCAATGGAGGATAGTGGTGGAAATGTAAGTTTAATATTTTATTTTTTTTATTTTAGTTTAAAATAGTTTAAATAATTTGTAAGATTTATAAATTGTTTTTATACATGTTGCAGCTTGGGTCTCCTCCACCTTTTACAGGCAAAGGGAAGACTCCATCGGATGATA